>JAXGGA010014948.1:0-30591 GCA_038373865.1 Uloborus plumipes | reverse complement strand
TATTATTATTTTTTTATTTAGTAATTTGTGTGTGTGTGTGTGTGTGCTTGGAATGTCTGGAAGAGAAAAAAAACGATTATATTCAGCGCATAGTTAGTACTTTTAAAAAATTAATATAAATAAAAATAATAGCTGTAATTAACCCATTAATGCCTGACATTTTTTTACCAAAGAAATTTTGTATACTGGTTACAAACAGTGTCTAATGGACAGCAAAAATAATTTAAAAAAATATCATGTAAAAAATAATTTTTTTATGAAGAAAAAAAAAACTCCAGAGGGTACATACTTTTTTACTAAATTTTTTTTTTTTCTGCCTGCGATATAATATTTAAAAAGACATTTTATAAGAAGAAATAGAATGAGCAATTAACATAAACTGGGAAGCTGAGAATAACTTTGAAAACTTAGCTTTTTTTCATGAGATTGTGAGCAATGTCATTTTTGCTAAAGATCATATTAAAACTGCTACAGAACACACTTTACAATGGTTATGTGCTGCAATCTGTTAATAACGAATTGAAACAATACCACTAATTGAACACTAATGCACTAATTGAACACTATTATTTGGTTGAAATGTTCATTTTGGGGAAATTCAGATCCTTTTTTGAACCGTCCCTAAGACGCTAGGCATTAATGGATTAAAAAAATAAATAAATAATATTTAAAGAAATAAATAAAATGAGAAAGAGGGGTAAAAATAAAAATGAAAAGCACAAGAGTGCTGTGCAAAAAACATTTTGGGGAAGAATTTGCGCCATTCAGCTTGGGGGGGGGGGGGGGGGGGGGAGGGAGAGGACCCCTTGGTGCAACACACTATGCACAATCAATTTTAATCCATTAAACGAAAAGGCAGTCATATTGCTGTCCCGCACGTGACGCTCATATATTTTGTTAAATAATAGTTTTAAAGAGTAATGAGCGAAAGTTTTTGGTTAAGAAATCGCAAACTGGTAAAACATTTTGTTCATTACCTTTTAAAATTATCGTTTTTAATTGAAATAGATGAGCGCCCTGTGCAGGACAAGATGGCGATGGTTTAGGAGAATGGACCCTTTAAAGATGAAGATGCCTGCTTTCGGAGACCGTTTTTTTCTTTTTCAAAAAAAAAAAAAAAAAAAAAAAAAAACAAATTAAATAGCTGCATATTTTTTTTCTTTTGTTTTTTTGCATTAAAGAATTTTAAAAGAAGAAAATAAGCAAAAAAATCATTCTGTTACAAACTTTTCAGAAAATAAATTTTGAGCAAAAAATAAGCTTATTTTACTGTTCACGCCAAACACTCAATACTGGAAATGTGTCGCCAACTCGGTCATGTCATCAATATATTGCAGTTTCATCCTTATTAGGAATTATCAGCCTGGCTTAGACAGTAACCGACCTTAAGACAGAAGTTCTCTTAAAAGAGCTAAGAGTAATGTGTGCGTGAGAGCGCATGCCTTATTATTATTATTATTATTATTATTATTTGTATTTATTTATCTACGTATTTACTTATTTGTGCTTGTTTGAATGCCCAAAATGTTCTTTAAACCATGCTTAGTTTTTTTAATGTCATTTTAGGTGCTTTGTTGAAAGAGAGATACTTCTTCCTGAAATGACATTTAAAAGCACATGATAAAAAAATCTGTGAAATAAAAGCTTGAACTGTTTTCCCCTATTTGAGCTTTTCAAACTTTTGGTGAAATAGCAGTCACTGCAGATTCTTCCTATTTAATGTCTTTTTTCCCTTTCTGCAAAGTTTTATCACTCTTTTGCAGTCAAACGATAAAATTTTAGTCAATAAAATGTTTTCCATCACCCGGATTCATGGGAAATCCTATTAAATGAATTTTGGATCCAAGTGCTTTAAGATGATCACAGAGTTTTCATGAACATTAAACTTTGATGAAATAAATGCGCTGAAACGATTTTATATTGAGTAATATACATCATCATTTTTAGAAAGCAAGGACAAGCAGAAATATTTTTGACTTTATACAATTTTAGAAATTTCCGTTCGGATAAAATAGCTTCTTTATATCACCACAGTAATAAGATGCTTTAAATTTATTACCATATCTGCTTTTTTCTTTTTTTTACTTTAAAAAATGTCTTTGCATAGGGTCATGTGGAGTAAAATGGGTCAAAAAAGAGCAATTTTACAATTAGGCTTTGACAACAAAAAATATATTGATTCAACCACAGAATAAACAGCTCAGGATATGCAAATGGCTCTTTCTCATGGTAGTGCAGCAGATATATGACAAAAAAAGGGGGAATTGTATCTTTATGGATAGAAGCATATAACTTGGTGTGCATATACTATGTATAATTACGAGTCATTTTGGATACGCGGCCAAATGAGATTTCGAATATTTCAGTAATGCCGGACGTTCGAAATGATGGCCTCTGAATATATTTTATGTGCTTCTTTGTTTCGATATTCACAAGGTCAATAGCGTACGTTGCGAAAAAAAATCACGGACTTTAATATCCTTTTCAATTAAAGCTCTATTGCATTGTGTGTTTTAAGCGGATTTAAACTTTTACCGCTAGGGGGCTCTTTATAGTTATTTTTTAATCGTCCAAAATGCGCAACAAATATGTGACCAAAATTGATGGAAATGTGTCTTCAAATGTAGAAGCTTACAAATTGAGATAAAGATAATAAATATAAACTCATGTTCGTGAAAATTGCAACATCATGAAGGAATCGTCATAACTGAATGAAATTTAATACACAGCTGAGTGATAGTGGTATAAATAAATGATTAAACTTAGAAAGAGCCAACAAGTAATTAAAAAATATTGAAATTAATATTTTGTGCTGCCACGCGGCGTGGCATGGAGTCAAACAAATTTTTAATGCCTACCTGATCAAGATCATTCTATACTGTTTGTATGTGTACACAAAGTTTGTCTGTAGAAGCAACAAGACGGGGATCACGAACGAGACGCCGACCAACGAAATCCCACACATGTTCAATCGCCGACATATCCGGAGAATACGCTGGCCAGGAAAGAATCTGTACTTGCTGCGATGCAGGGAAGGATTGAACTGTCCTAGCGACATGAGGGCGGGCATTATTCTTCTGAAATACAGCACCAGGCAAGCCTTGAAAGAAGGGGACAGCTTGGGGCTGTAGAATTTCACTGATGTCCCGATTGCTGTTCAGGCTACCCACAATTCGTAGCAATTGAGTTCGTTTGTGATATGATATGTCATCCCAGACCATGACTCCAGGCGTTCGTCTACTGTGACGTTCGATAATGCACTCTGGAGGGTGGCGTTCACCGGCATAGCGTCCGACGCGAATGCGGCCATCATGGTGCCACAAATTAAAGCGGGATTCGTCAGAAAACACAACATACTGCCAATCAGCACGCCAGTCCTTATGCTGATTGGCCCATTGTAGCCGTAGGCTGCGATGGTTTAGCGTGAGCGGGATCCTGTGTTAAAAAGGAGTCCTTGCGCGTAGTCCATGCTGCAACAGACGTCTACGAAATGGTGAAGCATACATTGAAACACCTGTAGCTGTTGACCACTGTGCTGTCAGTTTTCTGGAAGAAGCTGTACTGTCCGTCAGTACCATGCGGATCAGATATCTATCATCGCGCGATGCCGTCACTTTTCGGGGTCCACTACCGGATTTCCAAGTTGTCCGACACTCGTCCGTCCACAGCTTCTAAACACGCATCACTGTACTGCTTTTACGCTGCACACGAGCGGCTACTTCACGATAAGACAATCCAGCTTCACGAAGGCTGATGATCCTCCCCAGTTCAAACTCCGTAAGTTGCTGAAACCTCGCTCTTTTTCGTCGAAAAGGCTCGTCAATAAAAATTAAACTAATTGTTCCGCACAGTAATAAACTGAAACTAGCAATTTTACAGTTTATTTCAGTAAAATTTACCTGTATTATACTGCAAAAACAACAGGGTAATACTGGAAACAGAGGTTCCAGTTTAAAACTAAAATGCACGGTAATAAGTGCAAAATTAGCAATTTTACAGTTTAGTACTGTACACACACACACACACACACACACGCACACACACACACACACACACACACACACACACACACACACACACACACACACACACACACACACACATATATATATATATATATATATACACTGCTCGACATTGAAAATGCAACACCAAGAAGGAGTGGTCAGAAATTCATGCAAATTTTACCGTAGACGCACGTCACTGAGTTATACAAATGATATGAAATGCGCAGCTCTCCGACGCACGGGAAGTAAGATATAAGAGAATGAAGTTGAAAAGTGGGCTATGTTCATGTTGGTTTTTCTGCCAGACTAGTTATCGGAGAAGTTTCGTTTTTGTCTCGAAGGATACGTGTGATAGGAGGAAATGCCACGCCGTCCTCAACGAAGACACTTCCAGCATATAGACGACTTTACAAGGGGTATGGTGATCGGACTGAGAAGAGGAGGTTGGTCCATACGTCAAATTGCAGCTGATACCCACATGGATGCAAGCACTGTGCATCGGCTGTGTCGGAGATGGTTGGAAAGAGGAAATGTAGCCACATTGAGGGGTGCAGGTGCAGCCAGAGTGACGTCAGACCGCTTGGATCGACGGATTCACCGACAAGCTGTGGCGGACCCGCAAGTCACTTGTACGTCGATTCTGCAGCACGTGCAAGGTACCCTGGATGTTCCTGTGTCGACCAGAACCATTTCCCGTCGACTGGTTGCACGTGGCCTGCAATCACGGCGCCCGCTAAGAAGACTGCCATTGACCTCACAGCACAGACTCCAACGTTTGGAATGGTGCCGGACCAGAGCGACGTGGATGGCAGAATGGCAAACCGTAGTGTTCTCAGATGAATCCCGCTTCTGTTTGTCCAGCGATAGTCATCGCATACGTGTGTGGCGTCGACGTGGAGAAAGATCGAATCCGGCAGTAACTGTGGAACGCCCCACAGCGCGACAACGTGGCATAATGGTTTGGGGCGCTATTGCATACAATTCCGTATCACCTCTAGTTCGTATTCGGGGCACTATGACGGCCCAACGATATGTAGATAATGTACTGCGGCCGGTGGCAATCCCCTACCTTCAGGGTCTGCCAAATGCAATTTTTCAACAGGATAACGCCCGGCCTCACAGTGCTCGAATCAGCCAACATGCTCTACGAGGTGTACAGATGCTTTCCTGGCCACCATACTCTCCTGACTTGTCACCAATCGAACATGTGTGGGACGTGATTGGACGCCGTTTGCAGAACCTGTCACTGCCTCGTTCAGAGGACGAACTGTGGCAAATGGTTGAAAGGGAATGGAGTGCCATCCCTCAGGACACCATCCGCAGGCTTATTGACTCCATGCCTAGACGTGTTTCTTCGTGCATCGCTGTCCGCGGTGGTCCTACTTCTTACTGAGCCGACGCCGTCCTCGCTCTAAATTTTGCTTATTTATTTTGAAATAAATATCACTTATTGTTCCATGCTGTCTCTGTCTTCTTACCAAATTTCATCAATTTCTGACCACTCCTTCTTGGTGTTGCATTTTCAATGTCGAGCAGTGTATATATATAACCTATTGTTATTAATATTTTAAATTTTATCTTCTGGGTAGGTGAAATTGGAAAACAACGATTTCTTTAGTGTAATTGGAAAGCATTTAAATAGCATTTTGTTTGAGATCCAAAATTGCACTACTCTTGAGTTTTTAAAAAAGAAATGTATAGGAAAAATATCGAGATATATGAAAATAACTACAGTGCAAAAATGAACTGTTGTTTTTACAGTATAATACTGGCAGCCGAGGTTCCAATTTAAAACGGTAAAACACGTAGTAGTAAACAGTAAAACTAGTAATTTTAAAGTTTCTTACTGTAAAGTTTGCAATTTTACAGTTTAATACCGTAAACTTTTATAAAAACAGCAGTATAATACTGGCAGCAGACGTTCCAGTTTGAAACTGTAAAATGCACGGTAATAAACAGTTAAATTAGCAATTTTACGGTTTATTACTGTAAAATTAGCTGTGTTATTCTGTAAAAACAACATTCATTTTTTACACTGTATCTCTTAAATGCTAATTGAAAACATAAACTACACTTTGTGACTTATTTTTAAAATATAGATCTTTTTTTTGTTTTAACTCTGTATTATTATTATTATTATATAAAGCAATAAGAATAATATATTATTTACTTTTTTATTCAATTACTTTTTTACACTTATTCTGACGAACTTAAAAAATAATGGTCATTTATGTTCATATAAAAGTATAGTTAAATTGTATTTCGTTTTGTGAATTAAATTTTTATTCGGTTATATGCTTTTCTGTAGGAAATGTCTAATGAAAATATTTTATCAAAAAAGTAAATTATTTTCATATATATATATATATATATATATATATATATATATATATATATATATATATATATATATATATATATATATATATATATATATATATATATATATATATATATATATATATATATATATATATATATATATATATATATATATATATATATATATATATATATATATATATATATATATATATATATTTGTATCAGCATAAATATTTTTATTTTCATTATTTTTTACAGCAGCAAGCTGAAACACTGGAATATATATGATACAAATTATTGCTTAGAAACTATACCTAGTATTTTCGTTTTCTGTAATTTCATATACAATGCTGATGTTGCATTTGACTGTTACAAAGAAAATCCTTTTTGTATTTCCGATTAGAATTTTAAATGAGATCTTCTCTACGCAAAGAGGAAGAAGACCTGAATTTTCAGGATTTATTTCCTTGCGTAACAAAATATCATTCAAATCTTTAATGATTACCTTTTCACTCGTATAAATTCATTTCTGTTAAAATATTTGTTTAAAGTTTCGTTAAAGTTTTGATATGTACTACGGTTAACTTTTTGGTATGAAATAAGTCAAAACTGTCTTGCGTCACATTATATTTGCCACCTTAAGAAGGATCAGCTTGCAGCAGTGTAAAATGGTTATTGACCACACTACATAACATTTTAAATTTATATTTTTTAACTGGATGTATTTTTTTTACTTGAAAAAGATTAAGAAGAATATTTACAACTAGTGCTTAAATGGAAATTTGCAAAACATTTTTAAACTGAGGTTAAAAAAGAGCATTTGTTTTGAAAAAAAATTATCAGAAAGAGACTTTACGTAGAAAACACCCAAAAAAATTTTTTTTGATTTGGTTATTTTTTATTAGCTTTTTCTCAGTTTTTATGACTTTAGAGCCTGCAAGGAGAATGAATTTTAATTCTTAAAAATTTAAGTATTAGAATTTTTTTTTACCTTCAAGAAATCAATGAAAGCATATCCTCAGAGGCTATTGCATTTTTTTTTGCTAATAGAAGTTGTTGCTATTGGCAATCTCTAAAAAGTAAAATACATTTCATGGGAAATTAAAGTTTTGTATGAAGGTCTCTTTTTTTGGTGAAGATTAAAAGAGTATAAAATAAAATGCAAGGAAATTCATTGTATGTACACTATTAGCTGCTTAGTTCGTGTTGCTTTTGTTCTAAAAAAAATATCATTACGTAGAGTTTTTCTTATAAGCCCTGATTGTAAAATTTCAATTTGCATTTTTCTGTTTCTAAACTCAGTTATACATTTTCTTCTTCTCAAACCTTTTTAAGGCAAGTTACTGGGAAAAAATGCTAGAAATTGAAAAACTTTAATACTAATAACTGTAATAATAATAAATATTGCTAATAGTTGTAATTTACTGATACATATTACAGCGTGGGCAAATGAATTGAGTTATAAAACTCATGAATATGAATTATTATCCCTATTTCTTCTGGCATTTTGTGAGGAAATTAATAGAATGTTCATGTTTCAGTAACGGAGACATTTTGAAATCAATCAGCCTCATTTGATTGGTATGCAATTATCATAAAGCTTTGATATTCCTTTTTTTTAAACCGGCAGCAGGAGTTGAAATAGCTATTTGGATTTTTGTAAAGATGAACTATGTTACGAAAGAGCCTTCCAAGATCTTTTAACTGTTAGAAATCGCAAAGGTTTATCTTTCTTTTCTTTTCTTTTTTTTCTTTTTTGAGAACTGCTAAATTTTACCTTTTCAGTTTGTTTGTTCAAGTTATTGTGTTCAAAACAACTTCCTCAAAAAATTTTTATTTTCAAATTTAAGGGTTTCTAAGAAAAAATCACAAGAAAGTTCATCCAATTACGTAAGACCTTTTTTTTCTTCCCCCCTTAAAACCACTTAAGTATTAATTGAGGCAAAATAAAGTTTTTTAAAAATACAGAAGTTAGAAAAAAAGAAAAAAAAAAGGAAAAAAAGAAAAAAATCTTCAAAAAATAAATAGAAACAGCTATTTGCTCATTGACAGTTTGATGAGTTTACTTCAGGCTATAATTAAAGCGCACTAAAGTGTAATTTAATTCCTTACACCTCTCTCTTTAAATTTATAATTTTCTCTAAATGTATTCTAGAACTAAAGTATACTTTTTTCTTTTTTTGCCTTTTTAAAGCAATCATCAATGTAAAATTGGAAAAAAAGCTAATGATAAAATGAAGTAAATGTATTTATCTCTTGTTGAAAGTAGCTAGACATGGTTTTTGAAATAAAAAAATCACAATCAAGTTATGCCTTTATAAAACATTAGATGTGTTGGAAAACAATGAATATTTATTACTATGTACTTTTATTTTTACATTTAAAAAGTACAATATTATCATCAGGCAAAATGCAATAAAAATCACGAGAAAAATTAAATTCCGACTTTTACTACATTTGAAAAACAGTTAGGGTGAAGTGGGGTAATTGTGTACCTGTTTTGACGAAATTCAACTTCTTAAGTCTCTGGTGGGGAGGGGGGTATTCAGAATTTTATTTTTTTTATATCATCTTTTAGCAGCGTTTCTCTAGATTACAAATCACCCAAAGAATTTTAAAAAAACTATTTTTTTCATGGTTGTATTGCTATGTTTTTAAAACCATCTCTAAAGTACACATTTGCCCCACAAGTTGGGGCAAATGTGTACGCCGCATGAAAATCCTATACAATTCAGTTGTTTTGCTGTTGGGCCAAATAAGTACAAAAGAGCAGTTAAGGACAAAAAATTCTATGTATGATTTTTTTATTTCCGAATTCTCTAGAGGAAGCTATGCACTTTTTCGTTGCCCACCTTCTGTACTCTCTTAATTGGTGCAGTTTACAAAGGGGAAAACAAAGTACAAAGCATAGGATCAAAGGGGAAAAAACGTCTTTAATAACAAAATTGAAAAGAACATGCCAAAATTTGTATCTTGGAATGTAAAAAAAAGGGAATTATAGTGGCGAGTCCTGGCCAAAATGAGAATAGCAAATTTGAGTGAGACCCTCAGCAACTCTGCTAACCCATGTTGTAGGAGGAAAATTTAGCTGGGAATTTCAAGACACCTCTTTTTCCCTCAGATGGCTGTGGAAGCTTGGTGACAATAGCATTGCCATCGATTTCGCTAATATCTCCAGAGTGAGGGTAAACGAAAGTGTTTTCTCCATTTTTTTCAATTAATTTATTGTGAGGAGGTCAATCAAACATTTGGGAACAAAAATATACGCCCTAATAAGATTGTAAAAGTCTAATAAGGAGTGGGTGAATGTGTATTCTATGTAAATTTTGCTTAGGGTAAATGTTTACTGTAGTACACATTTGCCCCAGGAAAAAGTACACATTTACCCCGTGACTGAAAACAAACCGGGGTAAATGTATACCTCAACAGTATGTATAGGTAAACATTAATTCAACTATTCTGCAGCCATTAATGAGGAAAACAACTTACCTTCAAGTGATTTATCCAAGAACTAATCAAATTTAGCTGAAAATGGTGATCCTGCAGCACTGTAAACAAAAGTCCACGAAATGTGATTCACAACGAAAAAAAACACCTGACGAAATGGAGGCAGATTGATAAAGCCTTATTATCTGGACATAGGTGCAGCCATCTGAGAAGTGATCACTAACCTACAGGCTTCCAAACGGTGCCACTAGATAGCAGCTAGCTTCAGTTTTCCTCCTTTTTTCGACTGAGTACACATTTGCCCCAAGTACGCAATTACCCCACTTCACCCTACAAATGTTATATTGATTATATTTTGAAATTATGATTAATTTTAATTATTAACAATATCTATTATTACTTCACATTTAAGGGGCGTTTTCCTTCTAAATAAGATTATTTAAAGGCGATTTAAAGTGAACATCTTGATATTTATTTTTTAAATCATAATGAAAAAAAGTTAAATATTATAAATTTTATTTTAAGAGCTGTGGGTACTGTAATACTGTTGTATGATTTTTTCTTTTCTCTTTCTTTTTTTAAACTGAAGAAAAATATATTTTGCATAGCAAAATTTCTAAGGTGGACCTCTACCAAGCCATGGTAAAAATACAAGTTTGAGATTCAAGATTTCTTTCCTAATATTTCTTCCTGCTGATGTGGCGCCAGAGTGTTAAAACAAAATGCGTTTGTATTTCAGATTTAAATTTTAAATGAGATGCGTACGGAAAAGATGGAAAGTCTGCACTTTCGCTCATAGTAGTTTTATTCACCGAGTTCTGCTGAGGATCTTAACGATGGATCTTTTTGCTTCACTGACTTCCCTGCAAGGAAAAGATTTTCTTATCGCTCTACCTGCACCTACAGTAATGAAGGTATTTCGCTAAAGTCGAAGACGCGTCGAGTAACAGTGGTGTGAGCTCTAGGAGAGAGAGAAACAGGTTATTCTTCGTTCAATACCACCAAGAATTTTAGTATACACTGTAAAAAATGAATGTTGTTTTTACAGTATAATACAGCTAATTTTATGGTAATAAACTAAACATTTCTAATTTTACAGCAATAAACTGTAACTTTGCTAATTTAACAGTTTATTACCGTGCATTTTACAGTTTTAAACTGGAACATTCTGCTGTCAGTATTATACTGTTGTTTTTGTAGCAGCTAAATTTTAAGGCAATAAACTGTAAAATTGCTAACTTTGCAGTAATAAACCGTAAAATTGCAAGTTTTACTATTTATTACTGTGCATTTTACAGTTTTAAATTGTAACCTCGGTTTCCAGTATTATACTGTAAAAACATCAGTTCACTTTTTGCAGTGTATATGCGTGCTTCAAAAAAGTTAAATAATGTGATTCCAAGTAATAAACTTTCCTTTTTTTTCTTTTGAAATTAGGATCAAAATATAAGCTTTATTTAAAAAAAAATCGTTTCATGAATTTAAAAAACTAATCAAATTTTTGTGTTCTGGATTTTTAAGAATGTTTAACACAATTTAAATCTTTTCTAAGTAAAGGTTATGAATTTTAAGCTGCACTGTTAAAAAAAATGTGCCCCTTTGCTCCTTAAAAGCGGTGGCAGCATTCTGGATCCAAATCTGCCTCCAATGCAATGAAATAACTTAACTGATAAATTTGGTGGAACGTTATGAGTGATGCGTAACGTTACATTAGTTTTAGCAGTTGAATTACTGCATTGTATTGGATGCAGTTATGCTGCCACGCTTTTACAGAGTAAGGTTATTAAAATTTTCTTTTACAGTGTGCGAAAAAACCAAAGTCAAACATCGAAAACAATTTCGATTCACAAGCTCATAAAAATTACATTTGTTTGAGGGCTCTTTATGAATCATGGGCAATATTGTTCATTGTATTGATTTTTTACGCTGTTCTTTCTTTGATTCTCTTTTTCTAAATATGATCTCAACGATTTGGAAATTTTAAATGCTAGTAATGGCATAAAAATGGAAATCAAAAACAGACTCAAAATGGTTAATAGATATTAGAACAATTTGTGAAACGAATTGAGTCTTTCTATGTAGCATAAGGTGAAATTACATGAGTATCAAAACAAAAATACAGTAATTTATGACACTTATGAGACCTATTCTTTTATATGGCAGCGAATATAGGACAAATAATTAAGAAGATGAGGGAAACGTGTGACTTTCTAGAAAAAATTCTCGAATGACCTTTCTAGACGTAAAAGAGAACGGAGTCTGGAGAATTTGATGCAACCACAATATTAAGGTAAACAACACTGCTGAATTTTGACAGCGAATCAGTGCCGGTCACTTGTATTGGATCTCATTTTGAATCTTACACGTAGAGTATTATAATTGCATGGTGCCATGCCTTTATATCCTCCTTCTTTTAATATATATTAGTTATATAAACTCTTCCTTTTTCTATCCATTTTTTATTATCTTATCCTGAACCAGTTATTATTGGGATCAAAGGCTACTTTTAATTTTTGCAAAAGCACTGATTGAAGTCGACAAAAGAGTAAGCATTTTTTTGTACATATAAAGTCAGTAGATAGATTAACAGGCATCAGGAACAATAGTTGCGTAAGTTTACAGTAAACTCTCGATTGTCCGCAGGGCGGATTATCCGCAAGGGTCTCGTGTAAGAAACACACACAATCAACTGTTTTTTCTGAAAATGCACGAATTTAAATTTTGTTTTTTCTTAACATTTCTTACCCAAGAGTGCGGTGCACTTCGTTTTACCTGGGCGTTATCGTAAGTACCACTTTTTTATAGATTTTATATGCTTGAAAACCTCAAATACAAATAATTTTTTATGCTGTACCTATCGTCACTGTTTGTACATATCACGTTTTAAGTGCAATCCAATTATTTTTAAGCAAAAGACATTTTTTTCTTCTTTACCCCTTATTTTATGCTTTTTCGGATTATCCGTAATTTTTGTTATTCCGCGATACCCGTGCCACCCAGTGCCGCGGATAATCGGGAGTGGACTGTATTTTGCACTTCTGAAATCCATGACATTGTGTTGATCCAGAGCTGGTGATTATTTTCTTTTCTTCTACAGAAATACTTTACAAATTATCGCTTTAAAACTATACATACATAAAGGTTCAAGTAAATGAATGCAATACCAAATACACAGTGTAAATAATCAGTTCACAAAACGTAGCATTTTATGAACACTTTCCAAAAATGTCACCTACTCACAAAATATAACCTTGGTTTCAAAAGCAAGGTGTCTGACTTAAAAAGTTTTGGAATGTGACTTAAAAAAAAAAAAAAAACATCTGCGAATAATGTCACATAAATTTTGTATTTAAAGTTTGAAATGTTATTGGAAAATGTTGCACTTAAGAGTTTTCCAGACACTAATGGTACTTAAGGAATAATATTGAATTATTAAGTCTATACTGCAACTAGTTCTAACTTAAGATAATATTGAAGGCACATAGATAAGAAGAGCACTCCAGACAAATATTTTCAATAAAGGCAATGCTTGAAAATTGTCTTGTGTCCAATAAATAAGGAATACATTATTAACTTTATTGCATTAAACTGCTGTTTTGAGGATTCCTTACCTGGGGACGTTGACTATCTATTATCTGGAGGGCAATTGAAGGATGAATGTTAAATTACCCACTCTTTACTTTATTGAAGATAGGAAATTTATTTCCATAATTAATATCCTTACAAGGAATGTGAAAATTAGTATTTCGTATTGAGCTCTAAAGTTAGTTCACAACTACTTTAACTTATTATGCGATACGCACAAAATATTCTGAAAATGAATTTTTACATAAGAGTAAAAAACAACGCGTTACTAAACTAATTTTCCTATTATTAAACACTAATTAAGCAATAAGTTTACTAACGTTTTGTGAAGGTATATAACAATTTAATGTTTATACGAAAATCTGAAACTGTCGAAAATTTGGTTGTATTATAGTTATTAATTTCTAGCAATACCCGCATAGCGATGCTCGTGCAATAAATGTCAACTGAATCAACTGAACGGCTTTTTTGAGTGTTCTAAAAGCGCATTTTCATGCATCAGACATGAATCAAACTAAGTAGACTAAGACGTATAACATAGTTCACACTTCAGTTTCGCATCTGGTTCACGCCTTATTAATTAAAATTCTTAAGAAGCAAATATTTCACTCCAACATTTTCAACAAATTTTAGTGATCATAGTGCTGTAGCGGTGAAGAGCTTAGCATTTCAAGTAGTTTAGAAGTGAAGTCAATACATTCCGCTTAATAGCAACAACGCAGTGACAACTCGACAGTAGAAGGCAAGCGACACAGAAAGTAATGAAATTCAATGCTAGTCTCCCCCAAAATGAATTAAGAGTGAAGTTGAAATTACCGGAATGCAATTGTAATTCTATTTGATAGCTATGGTGCTCTGGATTCAACGTGGTAAAGTAACAGACAATCTAATAGTACAGTGATGTAAGGAACTTTTCTGAAGGACTTATTCGAAATAAGTTGAAATACTGATTAACTATTGTGTGACTTACTTAAGAAAAGCGAAATAGAGCATTTGAATAAGCAATTTCTTAGTGACTTATTAGACTTGAAAATTTTTGGCATTGAATACAAAATGACGCTATCAATCACGTGCAAACTAAATAAATAAATGTTGCTCTTTCTACATTTTTGCTAGCTTTTTACAAAACCTAATACATTATTTCACAATTTTCACTTAATCTACTCTTTTTAAAACTAGTTTTAAGCGGTATAGATATATGGATTATGATATGGAAAGGTGAAAAAAAAAATTACTTCCACTCTCTCCTCAAAAAAGGCACATGCGATAAGCAGTTCCAACAGGTAACATTTCCAGCTTCTAAAAAAAGAACAATGTTAGAGCTGTAAAGATTGGTTACCATGGCACTATTTAAGGATACTGCTTGTACTCATTTGAAAACAAAATGTTGCTGTTTGAAGAAGAAACCATGCAAGTAACATGCCATTTAAACGTTCCAGGAAAAATGGATTGAGACAACAAAAAACTAAGAAAATTCTTCCTGTTTCTTTGAGTATTTTACTTTTGCCATTAAGAAACTACAAGCGTTGAAACATATATAGTTTGTGTACCAAGTTGAAGCAGTTATTATTTAATTTATATTTCGAAAATATTTTCAAAACATAGGAAATATCTCATAAGTGCTTCAGTTGCTTACTTCCACAGTGGTCTGATCGTAACCGAGGGTCCTGGGCTCGATCCTTGCCGATGAAAGTTCTACCGTCTTCAATGATGGTGGATGGGATACGTTTAAAATGTTCGTGGTCACAAAGTCCTCCAAGTGAATCAGTACCTCTATGGGTGCTGGACCATTGGCTTGCTCGGCTCTTTTTCTGGTTTTAATGAACAGAGCGCTCTTTATGGCCCCTTCCGACCGGTTAAAAAACTTGTAATGGTAGGTACAAAAGACCGTGGAGTGAATAGCGCGTACTTCCACTTGTAGGTCTGTTCTCCGATTGGTTATTTCTTTTTCTCCAAAGCTACAGAAAAATATTTACCGTTAAATAATATAAGTTAATAATGGCCTCTAGGTCTACTAAAAATGGACGTAAGTAAAAAAGATAAACATTTAACAAAATTAAAATGCTACTTACGACACACGAGTCTCTCTTTTTTTTTTTCAATAATTGTCTAGTTGATAGTTACAGCAGATGCAAATTATACAAGGTTCTCACTAAAGAACATTCCAAGGCGTGATTTTTGATTAGTACTATTTGAATCAAAACACCACAAATGGATTCTTTCGTGGGGGAATCACGCACTATCGCATTCTCATAATCCTGTAGAAATATTATCAAGGAATAGGAGAAAAATGCTAAAGCATAAAATCCCAGAAAGTTGAAATAACTTCTGGCGTCCGTAACACCACATACCTTTGACAGCTTTTCCACGATAATTTGGTGTTTAAAGCTTGATTTATTTTGTAACTGAAGTCACTTTCTGATGCTGTGTGACAGAACTTTTGCTGTTGCGTTCATGGGCCGTGGTGGTCCGATCGGAAAGGCATCGGACTCGTGTCTGGAGGGACCCGGGTTCGATCCCAGCTCCCAGCCGATGAAAGATCCACCGTCTTCATTAATGGTGGCTGGGAGGCGTTAAAAATGTCGTGGTTACAAAGTCCTCCAAGTGAAACGATACCTCTGGGGGTGCTGGGCCTAGGGTTTGCTCGACCCTAGGTTCTGGTTCAAAATTAAGAACAGAGCGCTCTTCAGGGCCCTATCCCTGGTTAAACCACGAAGCTGTGGTAGGTACGGGGGACCCTGGAGTGTGAAATGAAATAAAATGTTGCGTTCATGATGTTTAAAATCGAAACCATCAATTAATACCTGTTGCTAGTGTTGTCTCGCGCCAGCTAAATTAACAGTTTGGGGTACGCCGCTTCACTTCTACAGTCCGACTTCCACGGTACATACATGTCATAAGGACCCGTTTAAAGGGTTGGCAACTATTCACTGCACAACAACATATTCACCCAGAGAAAGGATAAGGATAAAAGAGATTAAGTACTACGCCCGAGCCGGGATATGAACCCGAAATCTCCTCATCCAAGTCAGACTTCCGTAACCACTAGATAAGGGAGTCGGCATTTAAGACCTATAGAGGGCCACATTAGTTATTTTTACTTGTGAGGCTTTAAGTTAGTAAAATTGTTAGAATTAGGAGATCCATTGGAAGTTTGCCAACCCAAGCGTTGATTCATAAAATTCCCAAGATCGCCGCAAGAAATCCCAAAATCATGTAACTACCATTTCTTAAAATGTATTCACCTTGATGTAGTTAGTACTAATTTCCCAAGCAGCACACTTCGTTTTTTAAGGGTTGTAAAATGGTTATTAACGTTGTAACAACCGCTTAAAAACGTTTATAAAACGTTTAAAGGTTATTTGTGCTACCTGGGTGTAGTACTAATTTTTAATCTTAAAAAATGATAAAGTAAATATGAATGATAATAAACACTAGAACTGATTTCGTAATATACTTACTTCCGTGAGACAGCTTTTAAATATTGCAAAAAATAGTCAACTACTGCTGAAAAAAAAAGAAAATTATAGTTTTTATATTAATATATTAACAAAGTTAAACGATGTACATATAGTGTAGGACAGACATGCAGGAAAGTCTTTAAGACAGGAAGAAAATTTAGATGTAAGGCTGGAGCAATTGGAGTTTTTTTTTTTTTTTTTTTTAATATTTCCTTCTTTTCTTCGTCCGTTCTTTTTCTTTTTTTTTGCTTTTCGTTACGTTCCTTTCCATTCTAGATTGCTTAGTAAAAAAAATAAATTGTTGTTAATTATTTTGTATTACTTCTGAAGTATGAAATAATGGTACATTTTACACAAATAAAGCGCACAAAACCCAAGAATTTAAAGCAAAGTCCCTCAAACCCTAAAACTGCATTGAAAGCCCAAGATCGTTGAGCGAGTGGCGGAGGCGGCTATAACCCAAGTTTTGGCAAACCTGATCAAAATATTTTTAACTAGAACCACTTTAACTGTAGCATGTTACGTTAATTTTGAGAAAAAAATCAAACAAACAAGAGAAAACAACCTAGCTACGATTTCCTATGACCAGAACAGGAAGCTAATGGTTTGATAATTTTACTTTTTATAATTTAACCCCCTCCCCTTCCCCTTTTTTTTCTTTTTTAAGGAAAAATAATTTTTGTAAAGTTAAAAATGGGAAAAAGTAAACCTGCACTTAATTATAATTCATTTTCCTCATCAATTGCTGGTAATTTATCTAAAATAGCACTTTTATCCAAAACACTTGTATACTGAAAAATATACATATCTTTTTTTAATCAATTACAGAATATGATGACCCAATAACAATTTTTGACTCTTAAACATTCTGATTTGCTACTCACTCTTTTATTTATCTTTGTAATCTACACTGAAAAGAAAATGGTTCTAACATACCTCTTTCAATCATTTTGTTTTATGCCAGCATTTAAAGATATCTGGTACGTCCTGGCGATTCATTGGAAAATCCATGGTTTCTTTTACTCAGTGTACAAATTGGGGAGTCTGTCCGATTCCATCCAATTTATCGACTTACGTGAGTTGTTATTTTGTCCAAGCAATAGCATTGAGAAAGTAAAGAAAATATCTGATCAAGAACTAAGCGTTTCTTTCTGTTCAAAATAAGACGTTAAGTCCAGACGTTGTTTGGAAACTTTAACAACTTAAATAAAAACATAGAGTGATGTTTGTTATTTTGAAATAAGCGGTCATTTCATTTTCACGGCAATTATTCATGATATTTATTTGAAATTAATTTAACATTTGAAAGAAATAGTAATGTTTCAATTAAAAGATGAAATGATATACTGTTTAAAACACCAAAATTTAGAAAGTGTTTAGTGTAACTTCAAATCAAGAAATGGGATGATGTAATGTTGATTAAGTGGTTCGCATAGCATAACTATGCACCTTAATTAGCATTACTTACAAATACACTTCAAGAGAAGTCTACCTAATATTAGTGCCATAACGGGAATTATCTGCCATTCTATGAACAGAAGAGCCTATAAAATCTCCCTTTTCTAATCCGGTGTGCACCTATTTATATTTTAATATCAGCAACTTTTTTTCAGTTGAAAGAACGCAATCAGTTTCGGTGACAATAGAAAATGTTTTAATAACTTTTTTTTCTTTAAAGTCACACACTTTAGCAAAATGCTTTAAAAAAAGAAATGCAGGATTTTAAGCGTTTAAAGAATAATAGTTGCGTTATGAGATAATTCGTTAGAAATGTTGACATATTCAACGATGCGGATAAACATTTTAGCGATATTAATGCTTGATATTTCCTAATAAAAACATATTTCTGCTATATTCGAGTTGAAAGACCAAAATAATGTAAATTAAAGACTTATTCTTTACAAAACCACTCGAATGAAAAAGCAAGCTCTGTTTGTTAAGTAATAAGGGTTTGAGTTTATATGTTTTTTTTTTTATACATAAAATACTTCTGCAACTTAATTGTATTAGTTGTTTTTCAGTTTTTTCTTTCGCCCACAAAGCAGAGCGCTAAGCCTTTTAGTTTTACAAAAATCACACCGTTGAGCCTCTAACAGGATTCATTATGTGGAGTTTCCTACGCTCTCATTATTTTCGTAACGCTAGATATAATAATTGCGAAAATAATTGAGCACCTTGACTAAGGAAAATCACCATTAATTAAAATTCCCCATCCGTTGACTTTGGGCAGAGTTTGCCTCCTCCCGTGATTCGAGCGTACATTTGTTATTATTTGAGCGGAAAAAGACAATGGCTTTGTTTGGAGCGTCCAGTTCACGATTAACACCTAAGTCGGGATGATTACAATAAATGATCAGAAATGATGTTGTTGCCATGGAAACGTCACGCGCTCTGCTTGCGCTAGCAGTCCACTTACGCCCCGCGCTCATCGCCGTGATGAGATTTGCTCTACACGCTCCAATGGAGAAAAGGTTTTAATAAAGAAAGAGGGAGAATTATTTTTTTCCCTTTTCCCCTACTGCAAATGTTTGCGTAGGGGAAAAAGAACGAGGGAGGTATTGAAATGTGTTTGATGAGTTTAAAAAAATGTGATGGGTGCATAAATTTGAGTATAGCTTTTTGTTTAACAATCTGATGGGCTGTGTGCGAACGGTGTGAATAACTAATGGCTGTACTTGTTGCTTTTAAACAATTACGTCACTTTTGACGCTCGTAATGGAATTTTCTTCTTTCATCCAGACAGCCTCTGAAACGTGACAAGGAGGAAATATAAAGTATTTAAGAAAATAAAATTTCAGCATTAGACAAACGAGCAGCAAAGGATAATAAAATCACGATGATATGCATATTTTCCTTATGATCTTCCACGCCGATGTATTCTTTTTTCTTCTCTTTTAAGGTATTAAAAAAATAAAAATAAAAAGGTTATAATCTCCTTTTATTTGTCGTAAAGAATTTTTGGAGCGTAGAAGTAAATTTTTTGCTGTGTTAGAAATGATGAATTGCTGCAGTGGGACACAAATGGATGTAGGGTCGGTTGAAATAAAGAATACATGCGGTAATTTGGAGCAAATTCTGTTACCACGCGTGTGGTGAAATTTGCAGCTAACATATTAGTGAATGAGGACTGGATAACATATAAAATTATTCTGAGAATTCCCTCTTTTAAATTGTTCCCTTGCCCCTAATAAACTGTGCAGGCGTCATCATTGTTTCAAGATTAACCTGCAAAAAGAATTGCTTTTGTAACCTCATTGATCTTACATTTTCCTCTTCTCCAGCAGGTCTAGAAATGCCAAGTTACTGATTTCAACTGCATGCAGTAGTTTAAGAGCTACACTGTAAAAAATGACTGTTGTTTTTACAGTTATTAATAGAAATAAACTATAAATTTTATAGTAATAAACTGAAATTTCTACTTTAACAGTACTAAACTGTAAGCTGCGAATTTAACAGTTTATTACCATGCATTTTACAGTTTTAAACTGGAACTTCTGATGCCAGTATTATACTGCTGTTTTTGCAGTATAATACCGTTAAATTTTACGGCAATAAACTGTAAAATTGCTAACTTTACAGAAAGAAACTGTAAAATTGCCAGTTTTACTATTTATTACTGTGCATTTTTCAGTTTTAAATTGGAACCTCGGCTACCAGTATTGTACTGTAAAATAAACAGTTAGTTTTTGCAGTGTAGCAACGTTGAAAAAACAACCATTTTAAGACGTCTGGCTCTTTAATATATCTTTCTCTATGCTCTTCTAAGCAGCCTGTCGGTTGTCTGGCTGTCGAGAGTGGTTGCGATTTTTACTGCGCATCACACTTGAACTGAAAAAAAATAGTGATTTGTAAGTAATTTTTGGGCAATTCCACGCCTAATCAATCATGGAAAAAGAAGTTTTTGACCTCACCATTTTCAATTTTAACAAACATTGGTGTGAAGGACACATATGACAAAATAAGTAATGCTTCCAAGTTTTACAACTCTACTTTAAAAAATCTTAACTGTTAAAAAACGAAAAAAAAAGTTTTTCATGCAAATGTTTTTTTAATTATAGCAGAATAAAAATTCAAAAATCATTGTGAAGGTAAGAAATAGAGCTCTCCATTCATATGTTACATAACATACTTACGGAAGGTTTAAGTTTTTAATTGCATATGTAATTTGTATGAGCAAAAATATTTAACTTGTTGTTGGTAACATCATTCCTCATAACTTACTTCTGGGGATACTGAAAGGAATTTAGTTAAAAAATAATTTCAACCGATTAATTGGTAAACATAGTCGGCAAGGTAATAATAGATTGTAGACGATTACCCATTAATGCCGAATAAATTGTTCGTCTCCTGTCAAAATTGCTTATACAAAGTAAGAGGTGTGTATATTCATCTAGACAAATATACAACCAGCAGAACGAATATTAAACTATTAGAAATCTTACTATAACACTAGAAGTTTAAATACGGAAAATGCTTGATCAAATGTAATTTATTTTTACATATAATTAAAAAAATTGAAACAGAACAACAACTACTAATCATTACACATTTTCAATATATTTTCATGCATTAAAAAAACTTTGAAATCATGTACAGTGGAGCCCGCTTATTAGAATATCGGTTAAAAGAATATCCCACTTAATACAATACATTTTTAATGCGCCGAATCGTTGTAATGCATTATTTTGATCCCGGATAATGGAATATCCCGCTTAATGGAATATTTTTTCATGGCAAAATGGCTATTCCATTTAGCGGGTTCGACTGTATATAAATTGTTTTATTTAATAAAAGAAACTTCATTTACTTGAACTTCTGCATAAGGATGAAATTGAATTAATGATTGCAATTTTCTTTAGCTATTCTAAAATCCCTACGGCATAAATCAGATTAGTAGAAAAAAAAAACTCAGAAAGTAAAAAGCTGTGAACAGCTCTAAAATAAATATTAAAAGAATAATGAAATTTAAATTACTTAAGATTTATCTAAACTTTCTTAATTATACCCGTTCAAAAATTTATTCTTATGTTTTTTGTTAAATTAATTAAAAGCGATTACTTTTATGATTTTTGTATTTTTAATTAACTGTTATGCAAGCTTTGTTTGATCAACATTTTGTAGTTCCTCTGTAATGTATTCAAGTGAGTTTTTTATATATTTATTTTACTTAATGTGTAAAATGAGCAGTTACTGTGCTTGGTTATTTAAAATATTTTGAAACATGCATATATCTTCTCTTTTTAAAATATAATAATAATAAAAAATATTTTCTATGTGTCAAGTTACACAGTTTGGATATAAGATTTATACGCACCGAAACTCTTAGCATGAGAGACATTAGAAATGCTTGCAGAAAAGTTATGAGAGAGAGAGCTGATGTTTCTTTCCTTTTTGAGTAATCAAAACAGCTTATTTATTCTCTTGACATTTTTCATTCAACTGTTTTTGTAATTATTAGGTAACTGCAGCGATCCATTGCAGTGGGAACAACTAAACTCATGAAAACTCAATAGTTCTTTCAATTGATTTATTTCGTGCATACAGTAAATCGTTTCTTCATCTTGCTCATCCTTTACTTTTTCTTTTTATTTAACATTTGCTTTTTTTTTGACGACGATAGATATTTCATGTTTATTTCTTTTTATTTATTATTGGTATCAATATTACATACATTACTTTTCAAAGGTGTTTTTTTTTTCCGGAACGACATAACTTCCTCTATAATTAAATACTTTATAAATAAGACATCGTTAAAAAAAAAGAAAAAAAAAGAAAGACAACTTTTGAAGGAAAACCCCTTTTAGAAAACTCACAGTTTGGCGATTTTTTAACAAAATCGATTAATTCAACTTTTATTCAGTATTGCATGAATGCATAGCATCCCATGAAGGAGACCTATTTAGCTCAGTAGATTAGAGAGTAGTATTATTAATGCAAAAATTATGGGTTCGATCCGCATAGGTGAGAAAATGTAGCTTCTGATTGACTTATTTTCTTCAGCCGACTTGTGATCCGAATGTGCCTGAATATGGTATAGAAAACTCTGTGAATGATTCTGAACCAGCGATATAATTGTACTAAAATTGGAAAATAAAACATGTTTTTCACCCGACAAACACAATATAATTTTATTTTTTTAAATAAATGTGTAGGTGAGCTTATTTTTTTTGCTACAAATGCCAATGCTAGTGCCGGAACCACAAGTATTTATGTTGATGTGGTGGATTTTTACAGGACGCATACTATTGAAAGCTTCAACGGACCTAGGATACCATTGGGCTACGTACCACTCCAGAGTAGCCCGTACCTTCGTACCTGCCACAGCAAGTGCTTTAACCGGTTGGATGAGGCCCTGAAGAGCGTTCTTCTTTTTTTTCTTTACCCACACCAGGATCCGAGCAAGCCCCTGGTCCAGTACCTCCAGAGGTTTTGTGCATTTATCCACGAGCATTTTTAACGTCCCCCAACCACCATTAGTGAAGACGATGGATTGGCTAGGATCGACCTCGGGACCTTCCTGTTACGAGTCCAACGCTTTACCGATCGATCCAGCACGGCCCCTGGTTACTACATGCTGCAGCGATTTACAACTACAGAATTGTATTAGTACGGGACAGCGTAGTCAGCAATTACTTTCTCAAAACTAGCTAAAAAGTGAGTTTAATTACAAACACCCTGCTGCAATATATCAACAGCCCAGTAATGTCATCTAGAGACTGTAGTTTCTTGTTAGTAATGGTACGACTCAACTTGAAAATTGAAGACAAAGGTTCGGCATTAAGCATTAAGTTAGCTCCCCTAAGCCAAGGCTAAGACATAATTACTTGGAGCCCTGGTTTAACACTCAGAGGTTTTCTTTATTTTGTCTTGAATTGATATTTTTGCTTTGATTCAAAGTTACCACTGCAACAGGGAATGCATCCCAAGAAATCATTACAAAAGTATTCTTAAGTTTTGTGCACATTTTTAGTTACGGTTGTAATGTAGCTTTAACACCACGAAACTCAAACTTAATAATTGTTGATCTTGTATCTCTTAAGACAAACGAGGAGGGGAAGGGGCAATGTGCAGTTGAAAATTTGATTAAAAACTGAGTCTTGAATACTGTCATGTCGGTTAATGCTGTTATACTAGAAACTTGGAGAGTGCATGTATCTTTTAAGGCATAATCAGTGTCCTACACTACTTGTAAAGAAAATGTTACTTAAAAATCACTTAAGAGCAAGAATCTGAGAGAGTGCCACGCCTGTGATTCATGACCTCTCAGATTTTTTCCAAAAAATTACCAAATGTTTATTATTTTACTGAAAGACCAAATTCAGAATGTTTTGCTCTAAAGTTGAGTTGTTTAGGTTTTATGGACCCCTGAAGTTGAAGGTGCGGCATCAAAAATTGAGCGGATTTTCAAGACATGGAAGTTGCTGTGAGCCAAAACTCTTACCAGGAACGGTTTAACTCCAATTTTCTTTTTGTATATGAAATAAAGAAGGTTGAAACTTTACAAAATAAGTGTTAAGTTTGAGGTAAGTTGTTGCCAAAAGGTCAGTGAAGGCCCTCAAAATAAGACATTTTTGACGTTTTTTAACGTTTTTGAGGTCCAAAAACAGCTTGTACATTTCAGTTGGCACGGTAAAAGTAGTTTCGTTTGAAAGAACAGTGTAAGCACTTTAAAATAATGTATAAGTAACCGAGGAAAGTTCAACGTGCTTTTAGTTGCGTAAGGCCGAAATATGAAAAATGTAATATTTCAGCGATATTCAAACGGTCATAACTTCCTCTGCCAACAACATATTGAAATATTTTTTTTGCCAATGTCATACTTTATTCTTTGTCTTAACAGAACAGTTGAGTCCTTTGAGGCGAAATGTGATTTTTTTTTACAAAAAATTTATTTTTCCTGTGTATTTTTTGTAAAAAAAAAAAAATTCACATTTCGCCTCAAAGAACTCAACTTTTCTGTTTTAAGACAAAGAATAGAGTATGACATTGGCAAAGAAAATATTTCAATATGTTGTTGGCAGAGGAAGTTATGACTGTTTGAATATCGGTAAAATGTGACATTTTTCATATATCGGCTTTACGCAACTAAAAGTACGTTAAACTTTCCTCGGTTATTTATGCATTATTTTAAAGTGCTTACACTGGTCT
Organism: Uloborus plumipes; assembly: GCA_038373865.1. Lineage (NCBI taxonomy): Eukaryota > Metazoa > Arthropoda > Arachnida > Araneae > Uloboridae > Uloborus > Uloborus plumipes. Next base: position 5,618 of record JAXGGA010014948.1, on the reverse strand, counting down.
TTCAAACGATACCACTTTTGCCGTGCCAACTGAAATGTACAAGCTGTTTTTGGATCTCAAAAACGCTAAAAAACGTCCAAAATGCCTTGTTTTGAGGGCCTTCACTGACCTTACGGCAACAACTTACCACAAATTTAACATTCATTTTGTAAAGTTTCAACCTTATATATTCCATATACAAAAAGAAAATTGGAGTTCAACCGTTTCTGTTAAGAGTTTTGGCTCACAGCAACTTCCATGTCTTGAAAATCTGCTAAATTTTTGATGCCGCACTTTCAACTTTAGGGGTCCATAAAAACTAAACAACTCAACTTTAGAGCAAAACATTCTGGATTTGGTCTTTCAATAAGATAATAAACATTTGGTAATTTTTGGGAGAAAATCTGAGAGGTCATGAATCACCCCATAATGCTAGGCGTGACAGTTTCTCAGATTCTTGCTCTTAATCATTTAAACAAAGCCCTGTACACTGAATCATTTAAACATTTCCTGTGGGTGTATTTGCTTCAAATCCTGTACGTTTCGTAGCTTTTCTGACTGGCATTAGCTTATGCATCAAAAAGAAGAGGGTAGGGTAGCTAAACATATGAAGAATTGTGTTTCTCTCATAATATCGTAATGTGGAAAGCAATGGGCAAGCAAAAAATAAATAATAATAGTAGTGATAAAAAATAAATAAGTAAAAGGCCATTAGTAAAAAACTTCGCTGTAAGTTGAAGTCAAATTAGGTAACATAGTAATTGCTAAGTTTTACATATATTTTTTTTTCCATTTATTGCTTAAAAAAATTATGAAAAAATATCAGAAGAAAAATGTTTTTTACTAAATAATGGTCTGATCACGTCCTAAACTTGATTCAGAAAACTGAAGGACATTTGTATATGTAAATAAAATTAAATATATTTATCTTTTAAAACTAGATGTTGTGCGTCAAACTGAAAAAAAGAGAGAGTTACCTAGGTAAAAAGAACCTTTCTTGTGCACCGAATAAACACATGAACAACACAGAAATAATTTAATCTTTCGACGTTAGCTCGTAAACCCGGTCATTTTCATAGTGTATTTACTCGCGTTCCCTCTCACCAGAACTTAAAATAAAAAAGAAAAGAAAACAAAACTGGTAAAAAATAAGATCAATAAAAAAAAAGTCAATGTGAAGAAAAGTTGTTTTATTAGCTACCAACGAATCTCAACTGGAAACTAACGAATTGGGTAATTAAATGTTGACATATTTAATTAAAGGTCACTACAGCGTCTTTTTTTCCAACTCGTCACTTTTAATCATAGTGATAATTTTTGTTGCAGTGCTTTTATTAACTTAGTATGAATAACACAGCTAAATATATTTTTAGCTAATTTATTAAGTAAGTCTTAGTTTCGAATTTTATGATTGTTTGTGACCTTGTTATGCTTGTATTAGTTATGTTGTTCCGTGTCACATAAAAATATATATCAAATCTTGATCGTCGCAAAAAAAAAAAGTCTAAAACTCATAAGTAACTTCGTTCTATTTTACTATTCTTTTAAAGTCTCGTTCCATGCATTTATGGACAGAAATTGCGCAGATTTTATGTTAAAAAGAGTATTAAAAACTTCTTGCTTCATCACAAATTATAATTTTTCTTTTTCTTTCATGAACAGGTTAAAAAGAAAAGAACGATGATCATAAACATCAAATAAAAGTAAGTAGTTGATATTAGATTTATTCAGAAATCAAGAAGATTTATTATTGGTTTAAATTCGACAGTAGACAGCAAAAAGAGTAGCCTATTTCGTTGTGATTGGTACAAAAAAAATCACATGACTATGACTTTAATGATAATTTATTGTCAAATGACTCTTTTCAATGTAATTAATAATTTAATGCCTATGTAACATAATCTTAGTTTACAATTGAAAGGCTTGGAGGATAAAGCGCCTATGTTACCTTTAAAAAAAACAACACTCTGGGCAAAGGTAAGCAATGGATACAGCTAAGCAAATAAAACTTGGTACATCAAAAAGCAAATTTCATTAGACCAATTTCATACTGCACATTAACGACAAAACCAGAAAACAAAAAAGCTGCAAACAACTGCAGCAATAAAACTTTGAACTTTAATTACTCGCAATTTCTGTTTTGTCACATAACCCCTTTATCTCCCAAGCCCTTCAATTCACTGCCCTTTTTTTTATCGAAGAAACTTAATTCAATCTTAATTCAGAAACTTGAAGGAGTTGAAAACTAATCATAACTTAAAAACTAAAACACAATAAAAAATGGCTTTTCTGTTACACTTTTTTAGAAATTGTCGATTTGTATCTTTTCACCATAAATTCATCAAAAATCACATTATTACTCAAAAAAATTGATTTTTGATTAACTAAAGTATCCAAGTTAAGAAAATACCTCAATTTTTGTTATTTGAAAAAGAAGTATCACTTGAATTTCAAACAGTACCATTTTATCGAAAAATTATTTTTATCGTATCTTTCTTTTTCCAAAAATATGGCTCGCTCGAGCAAAACCCCTCGCGTCATAGTGAAGTAGTGAAGTAATAGACGCTGCAAAAAATATACACAAGCTTTTGTCAATCCATGACCTGAGATCAGTGTTAAACCTAGGAATTAATAAAAAAGACTGAAAAGATAGATTAAAATGTATGCAAAATTATAACTTCGACAATTCTAAAACATCAATGAAAACTTCAATTTTTCAGAAACGAATTAAGGTTTCACTGTTTTCCACATTTAGTTTGAAAAAATAAAAAAGAGAAGAAAAAAGATGGTGAGAAAATATAAGAAACGGTTTATAAAAACAAAAAGCCTTGATATTTACTTCTTTAGATTTATAGAATATTATTTGATTGAACTAATTACAAATCCATATCAGCATTTTCTATCTTGAAGTAACTAGCATGTAACTACCTTGAAACAGAAGGAGGGTCTTCATTAATTTCATGTGCATTTTGCATTTTTGATTTCTAAAAGTTGAATTTTTATAACTTTTGATCTCATAAGCGTTTACTGTAGATAAAGCACAACAGTTCCTGGCTTTTAATATCATACTAAACAACTTCGTATTATTTCTTCAAACTCTTATGTCATATTCCTGCTATAGAATTTCGCTATAGTCGCCACTTATGACAATTCAGTTGAAATAAAGATATCGTAAATTAAAATAGAATTTTCATCAAAGGATTTCTTTTGAAAAACGTTTGCTAAGTTTCTGAAGTTTAGAAATAAAGTCAGTCTTAATTACTTATAAAAACGAAAAATACGGGATCATATATTTATAAAGGCTCCGTATTAAAAGTTAGCAAAAACAAACTTTTTTTCATTATTCACAGAAAAATATTTAACTTTCTTTATATATTAAAAAAAATATTAAGATAAATTATGTAGTGCATTTGCTTGTCTACAATATTTTGAGGGCAAAATTTTCCTTAATTTTCCTTCAATATTTAAAATAAATAAAGTCTTTAAAAACTTTAAGGCATCATATCTTATAAAAATACATTGGAAAAAGTGGAATCATAAATAATCTTAAACAAATTTAAAAAATAATAAGATTAATTCAAAAAATTAAATTAATTCATTCGTTTACTTATGTATTCATTTGATGAAAAAAACTTTTGGTAATTCAATAGGAAATACTTTTAGAAAAATATTTTATTTTTCACTTTTCCCCATACATAGAGACAAATGAAAATTACTTACTTTTTTAGGTGATAAATTGACTACCAAAAATGAAACTATTATTTCAATGAAGTTTTATTATGAAATACATTGTTACTTTGTTATTTACTGTAATTTTCATATCAAATTTCATGACTCTCCCTTTGTTATATAATTCAAAATACTGGCATCAATTTATCAAAGTAATCTGCTAAAATATACATAGTGCGCCAACATTACAGTGAAACTTTAATAGAGCTTGCGTGAAGTTTATCACAATGTTCTTAAACTAAAAAGAAACTTGCATTATAAGTATAATTAAGAAAAAAAAACCACGATTTATTTAGTAGTGAAAATGCAAATGACATGTTAATTTTGCTCACTCTAGAATAAATAACTGACGCGTTCTTTGATTTTGATATCATTTTAATCACAATTATTTTTTATGGATAAAATATTTTTATGTACGCTTCGGACATGATGATGACTAAATAAGGATAAAAAAGTTTATTCCTTTGGTTATAGCTCGCTGCTTTTAAATCAGTCCAAGAAAGCCAAACATATTATTAATTGCTTAGTTTTACTTTGTGGAGCATGATATTAATTAAAGATATTTTTTCTTCACTTATAAAATCTCATTTGATAAAAAAAAGGTAAATTAACAGTAAAAATTATTAAAAGCATGAAACTTCACTCTATTTACCTTAAATTTACTATTCAAACTTCAAGCAAAGGAGAAACACTGTTAGGGTCCCTTAGAATGGTTTAAAAGATAGATTAAATTTTAAAATGTATTTTGAAACAGTCTTTTAACTACCATAAATTTAAAACGTAAAGTCACATTTTGACAAGAATAGTGTAAAAGTTATAAGGTTTAAAACTGAGCGTAAGCAAATATATATTTTATAAGTAACATTCGAAGCTAACTGGAAAAATGAATTTATTTTTAAAAGCTTTCCAAACCACTCTATATCTTAAAAATGAAAATTTTGATTCTTGTATATTTTTTTCAAGAAAAATAGTTTGATCAGTCTGTATCTTGATACAGAAACGGATGCAGAAGTTTATCCGTTGAAGTTGAAGTTACTGCACAATGTATTGAAAGTTTTAACCCATTTATAATGCATTTGATGATTAGTGATGTCACACCAAAGTTTTCCTTAGACATAGCATAAAGAATGTAGATAAAAGCCAATAATTTTCTTAAACCCTAATTCTGAACATCTTCATTAACGCATCTTTCATCATTCTCAATCGCACTTTTGACAGTTGAACTTCTGTTTTATGTGCTGGACATACTTTCTAGTACTTTTTAATAAATAAAGCCGCAAGGAAAGGCTCTAAGATTCGAAAAAGTACAACTAGTAAAAAAAATAAAATAAGTAATTAATTAAATATTGAAAAAAATGAAAGTAGGGTGTTAAGGCGAAAGATGAGCTTATGTCGTTCTATCTATCCTCTTAATAACAAATAAGAGAAGATCCCGAAGGTATCTCATGCTGGTTTCCATGTGGCTCATTTGTTATGCTCCACTACTCAAAACTAATTTAGGCGAGTTAATTTTACTTGAAGAAATTTGTGAACTTATGAAAAAATAGGCTGTACTTTTCTTTGCAGTTTTACAAATAGATATCGTGCAGTTAAGCTTAAACTGCACGATAGCAATGAAACTTCTTTTTCATTTCAGTGACAAATACTATTATTGATTCTATTAAGTCCTTGTACAGTACCATTACCCTATCTGAAAATAAATAATAAATTCAGCAGGAGGCGTTGCGAAGATCGGTTTCAGAGATTGTTCTTTAGGAACCCACTTTTTTTTTTACCGTACTGCCAATGCATAGAATACTACGAGTAAAGCATGTTATGATCAAAGAGCTAAGAGAGTTTTCACTTACACTTTTCACCTGCCTAAAGGAGAAATTGTGACTGTTATTTAGAGTTCGGCAGTTCTTTCTTGC
>JAXGGA010014947.1:0-30591 GCA_038373865.1 Uloborus plumipes | reverse complement strand
CTTTGAGGCACTTTCAACGAGAACCGATTCAATAATATTCGATTTTTTAAAAAAACTCTTAGCTTGCTTTTAACTTTACTCAGTATTACACTGGTTATTCGCAATCAACATCATCCTTATGCATTTTTTATGCGAAATTTCAGTCTTTGAAGTTCGCCAGGTGAGGGTGACACTGTTGATATGGCCCGTTGAAAAGTGTATTTTTTAAAAATAATAATAAATATTTTTTCAATGTTTACTGATGAAATATGTTTCTCTGTTAATGTAAGTGTATGATCATGGCAATAAACATTATGCCAAGTTAGCAAAAATAAAACGTCGAACATGTTTGTATAAAAACTAGTATTTGAACAGGCTAGGGGAGTATACATTCAGGACTATTTTTAGCTATCAATGCTAAAATAAAATAATTGTAGTGAATTAATTAGGTGGTCCATATAAAAGATAATAGTCTGTAATACTCAAGCATACAAAAACATTAATAAAATCAGTTTAACATGAAGTTTTTCCATTGGCCGTCTGAATTCAAATATCGTAGAATCACCCATACAGCATATGCTTTCTGGTTAGTTTCGAAAGAATGCGTATGCCCTCTGTTTTTCAATAAATTTGATAGTTCACTTGAATGATCTTTTGAAAAATAGTGACGGGAAAGAATATCACCCAGCCATGTTTCATGTTCATAAAACTTTATCTCATTACGTTTATTTTTCATTGCGTAATAAGCTTATTATAGTTTTATATAGATTCAGGTGCATTTTGCCCGACTATATAGGATGCGATTTTCAAAAAAATAAAACTTCGTTGTCTTTTTTCTACATTTTGATCTTAGATCACCCATCATCTTTCGCTGAAAGTTTCAATCCCAAAACTAAAAATCAAGATTATTTGTACCGATTTTGTACACTTTGATCTAAACTACCCATTACATTCTGTTTAAAGTTTCAGCACTAAGAATAAGAATAAAAATTCTTTGTACTGAGTTTGTACATTTTGAACTAAGTTACGCATCATCTTCCGTTTAAAGTTTCAGCCAATACCGTCTGATTGTTAAAGTTATATGCAGTTTATTTTCTGCTATTTTTAAAACTACAGCGCTGTGTAAAAGATTTTTAAAAAAAAGGCGAAAAAAAGTATGAAAACATTCTTAAAGCTGTAGAAATATCTCTCAAAATAAAACAAAATTATTCAAGGTAATTTTCACAACTTCCTAGAGTTTGTTCGAAATTGTTTTAATTTTATTCTTAGTTCGAAACTGTTTTAATTTCATTCTTAATTTTGAATTTTAATACATTTACAAATTGTTTCGTTGTTAAGACTTTTTTATTTTGATTTTGATTTGATAAAACGATTCCAATTTTATTTATTTTGATTCAAGTTTTAGAGTCTTTTCATAGTATTGTATAAAACCGTTTTTGCTATATTCAGTTATATCCCCCGAAGCTCAAGTTATCTAACAAAGTAAGAAAATCTCCATGAACCTAAAAATACCCATTCAGTTCATCAACTTTTATGATTCGAAGAATTTCTGTTGAGATTCAATTCTGTATTTTCCAACATATTGAAAAATTGCTTAGTTGTGAAATGTTCGTATAAAAACATAAATTTCCCTTCATATAGAATGAATTTTATGGCTTTTACTTAGGTAATGGTTGGTTTTTGAAAATTAAACGAGAATTGCCTTGATTTCACATTAAGTGACAATTTAGATAGCAGCAATTAAATAAGCTACAATTAAGATAACTTTGAATTTAACCGAGAGAGAGCTTTACTTACGCTTACAAGTTTGATGATGGAACTCGCTGAAACGGGTTCGTTCAGTTCTCCATGAACTTTTTGTCTTATCTTTAAGATACCAATGGACATTTTACGCAAACAGTTATCTTTTGTTTTGCATGTGGAATCTTGAAATTATTGCAGGTCCGTCATTTAGGGGGGCAGGGGGGTCAATTGCCCCCCCCCCTTATGAGAAATCAATGTATTTACATAAAAGTGGGCGTGACTTTTGATGTTTTCTGATGAAATTGCATTGAGTTTGGACTCTTTGCCCCCCCCCCCTCCGGAAAAACTTGAAATGACGTCTCTGAATTATTAGTATTATATTGAATTAATCCTCTAAAATTTAAACTCGATAGTTATTATGTACTGCTGAAAAACAAACATTACAATCTACTAAGATAGAACTGGAAAATCATAGAAAAGTCAGAAATCGGGAAAATGTTTTTTAAAATTAGATTTTGCTTAAGGGTGATCACTGTATTCATTTTGTAGGAATATTTATATTTGTTATTGTAATATCAAAGTTTCTCGAATATTTGTATTATAATTTTTGTCTTTTCTGCAACATTAATATAAAATTTCTATTTAATGTGACAATAGCTCTAAGTTAGAAAATGTTAAGAAAAATGTCATATATGTAGCTTGCAAAATGAACATGCGATCAGTGGAAATACTTCAGAAATTGCATTACTGATATTTAAAATCCGATACAGCGGAATAAAGTTTTTAACTTACGTCATGCACGGGGGAATCGCGGGATGAACAAATTTTGTTATTTCTATTTTCCCGGTGGAAATTGCTGGATAGGCAGCGAGAGGGTTAAATTCCGTTCCTGCATTCAAAAGTGATTTAATGTGTAATTTGTCATAGAAAATGAGCGAAATCAAGTTGACATTTTTTGGGTGCTAACGTCAAAAGCGGGAATGTAGCGAACGGAGAAACGTTTTTCAAGAAGGAATAACACTCGAAACATTGGAGACATCGGGACCAACGGGAAAAAGTTTTAAAACCGAGAAAACGTTAAATGTGGGAGACCTTAAATCGAGGTTCCACAGTATTACATTTAAATGTCTGTTATTTTTTAATTAACGAGTGTCAAACAGTCTAAATGTTAAAAAAAAAAAAAAAAAAATACACGCTTCTTCTTTCCTTAACATCCTTCATTTCATCTTTAGAAAGTTAGTTTTTCAGTACAGTTGATCACAATTATGGTCTTCAGATTTCGCATACATAATATTTTGCTATTTCAAATAAAAATTCACTTTTAAAGAAAAAGCCCCCCCCCCCCTGACACACATGTTTTAAACAATCATCCCTCTGGTGGATATGTTTTAGGGTAAGTATTTTAAAGCACCGCTGTGCATGAAAGCTCAGTAAGCTTGAATACTACAAGAAGAGAGCCTGAACATACATAAAAATGTTTTATCTTTTGTATCGCATTTGTTTTAAATTAACCCAAACAATACTTCCTAAAAATCAGTGAACCAGTTTGAGAAAAAAGCGTAAGATCAAGTTACCCATTTCAGGGGCAGATGTTCTTCAAAACAGATAAAAGGTTCCGTTCGAAGGATTAATAAAACTTTATGCTTATTAAATGCTGATTTCAACAGAAATATTACTTTAAGAGGTAATGTTAATGTAGTTGATAGTTTGTATTGACAAACAATCAGGAGCGCCCCGATGGGAGGTCACTGGAGGTCACTGTGACCTCCCAATAATTTCCGTATTCGGCACATTTTGCTGACGATTCGGCAATTTGAAGACAATATTGCAACATTGAGATTATTTGTTCTTTTTAGTTTTTAGAATTGTTTTTTAAAAGATGCCTAATGTTTTTTTCTCACTAAATGTTATGCATGTACGACATATGTGCAATGTGCATGCTTGTATTTTATCATTCGGTAAAATTGGAACTTCATTCGGCAAATTGATAATTTTCCCCATCCCAAAAATTTTAGTTCGGGGGGCCTCTGCAAACAATTTAACTGCTCTTCCGCCACTGGTCTTCGAAAATACGATTTCAGTGGTAAAGAGGGGGGGGGGGGGGAGAATCTTGAAATGCATAAAACTTCAAGGAAAATGTTTAAAAAAAAGAAAAGGAAAGAAAAAAATATTACGTACAGAAACATTAACACTAAAGTTAATTTAAATCAAATATCCGTTTTCTTTACCTTGCTTATTAATTTCTTCTTTAATAGTATCCCTGAAACCCTCCCTTTGGGCACGGACTTGGTTTCTCATTTTGTTTGTGCGTAGTCGGTTACGCTTTTTTTTCTCCATTATTCAGAAAAAAATGTGATTACCTTCTTTAATTCAATGAAGTAAGAAAAATGCATTGAATTTGTTTCGGGAATTGTTTCTCAGTGTCATTGATCGCTTTTATTTTCCATTTTAAATTTGGCAAAATAAAACTTTGATAAAGGTTCCTTTCTCTTTGAACTTTCCTTGAACTTTTTTTTCAACTGCAGAAGTATCGTACCCACGATTGAAGAGTTAAAAAATATAAATAAATTTACGTTTGAACTCTTAAAATTTAATTATAATTTCCAAAGTATGATTGTTTGAAAATTGCTTTTTAATAGTCAATAGGTCTTTGGACTCAACAGCAATCCGGGTGATCGAAAACTCGGATAGGATGGGAAAGGAAAATAAATCTTTTAAAAGCAGACTTAGCGTTCATTAAGCAAAGAATTACACTTGGTAACGAAAGTACATAGAATTGTTTAAAAGACATTTTAAAAATATCATTTTTTGCTTAATTTTTTAACGAAGAATTGAACCACTGTCTTCTCGTTCACAGACTGATGTGGTTTTTGAATAAAGCATGATCATAAAAACGCTTTACCATGATACTTCAGATGCAGTTGTGTTTGTTAGATTACCATAATTTCAATCTATGCAGGAGTAGTACGCGTAGTTAAAATAAAATTAAAAAAAGAATGTTTGGTGTATTTATAGTGACGGTCTTGCTCTATCGTAATTTAAAATTATCTATGTGAATACATTTTTTTACGGTTAAAAATTTTATTCGGATAAATCGAAGACCCGTATAAATCGAAGACCCGTATAAACGAGGGACGGATAAACGGGGCTTAAATGTATTTTAAAATGTTTATAGAATATATATTGTCAGTTCACCAACTCTGAACCTGTCAGTTTTACCTAGATTATTGATATTACTCAAAAAGAAAAAAAAGGCAGAGTAATGAGGCGCAATGTGAAATTTTCAAATTGTGTTGTGTCATTGCACCGCAATATTATTTATTTTTATTCTGGCTTCTAAAGAAACAAATGTATTCATTTTTAATACGCTTTTATTAGTTTCACATGTGGGTTTGTTTGTATGTATGAATATAACTCTGAATAAAAGATAAAATTCACGTTCTTTGCAAAAATAAAAGTAATATATTTAATACTACTATTAATACTAAAGGCTAAACTATATTACATGTTAATGTATTATAAGCGCATCAAAAATCGTATTTTTAGTTTTTTTAAACTAGTTTAAAAATTATTAAATTTAAAGTGCGTATTGCTTGAAACTAGCTACTACTGTAGAGCCTACATTATCCGGACTAATAGAGGATCTATGTCACCCGAAGTTATAAAAGTACGGATTAAACAAAATAACCTGAAAATTAGGGATGGACCGGATAGTGATTTTGCCGGATACCGGATATCCGGTGGCTCATCACACGCCGGATACCGGATATCCTGCGGATATCCGGCATTACAATTACATTGCATGTTCGCTTATTTTTATGTAATGCAGCTTCAAAACAATAAATCAAAGTTGTTTCTCGCATAATTTCTTTAAGAACATGTTAAATACATTTAAATTAATTTTTAAAGCCTCTATTTTATTTGTACAGGAGTAGCGCTACATATGAAATGAAACACTAGCATATTGTGATTTCTTTCTAAATTATGTATTTTTATCAAAATAGACGAAACTTTAAAAGATTGAATTAAATATTTCTGTATATACTCAAAGTTTAAACTTTTAATTATTCTTAGTTTAAATTTTAAAGCTTTTCTGTTTCAATATCATTTCAATAGGTTTCTACGTAAATGATACAGTTATTAAATATTTCACCAATATTAAAAAAAAAAGAAAGAAACAAAGAAAGAAAAAAGGAAAAAAACTAAGCTCAGATAAACGTTTTTTTTTTTTTTTTTCAAATTGATACATATTTTATTAGAATTTTATGAATTTAAACTTCATTACAAAGTAACACATTTTCTTATTTCTAATTTTGCAATAATATAAAGCAAAATTTTGCTTTGAAATTCTTTTTTTTAAAGAATAATATGCATGTAATTTTTCTAACAAACAAGTTAAAGAAGAAAATATTAAAACAGGACCAGTGTGTTAAATAATAATAATAATAAAGTTATACTCAAATAATCAGTTAAAAATTTTATATAACTCCAAAAAACAAAGGAACATGTTTTCTGAAGATTCAAATCAGCAGTTTAAATATACTTTTAAGGGGTATGCTAAAGTTGTTCACTTTTTAAAAAACAAATGAGTAAACTTTACTTAAATAATCAACTTGAAATTTTACTTTAGTTCCAAAAAATTAAGATACACATTCTTAAAAGTGGCAAATTATCATTTTAAATACATTAAGGGTCATGCTAAACATATTCACTTTTTTAAAAACAAATTAATAAACTAATTCTTAAACGATCACCTCGAAATTCAACTTCATTTTGAAAAAATAAAGATACATTCCGAGATGCAAATGTTATATTTATGGTTTATTCCAGCCAAAATGGTACAAATCGTGTCTGAAATTGTCGAGTTAAGTTTATCAAATGAAGTAATTTTCGTCAACTAATCATTGTTTTAAAAATTATTCTCTGTTTATTTGTGCATAATAAAGTGTAAATCGCTTGTATATATGAGTCATTCATTAATGGTTTTGAATAGTTTGACCACTTTGTGTAACAGAGGAGACAAATGAGGTTTGAAAAATATATTTCTAATCGTAAAGAAAAGTTAATTACAGAACAAGTATTAAATGAACTAAGCATCCTAAAACTAATTCTGTCTGCAAGTTCAAGCAAAAATATTTTTTGCACTATTAATGCGACTGTAACAGAGTGGACATCCCACAGTGCAAATTAACTTTCATCAGCAAAGAATTTTAGGCTTATCTTAGTTACTGATTATATAATTCAATGTATCAAAGTAATCAAAGCAGATACGTTACTTGTACTTATTAAAAAAAATATCACATTGAATGCGATTGCTTATTTTATTTCTGAAAGGCTTGTAACAGAGTGCACAGTTTGAAACATAAAAAAAATCTAGGAACAAAGATAAATAAGTGTTTTTCCAAGATTTTTTTGTTTACATACATAACAAGAAGTTCTGTCAAGAACTAAACGAGCCTACTTTCTCGTACATCGACATCGGCATTGTAGCATCTGATCAATATTCTCTTGATTATCTGAAACTAAAAATTATGTCAAACATATCTTTATAGAACTTAAAGCTGATTTCTGAAAGCAAAATATACCCCTCTCATCAGATAAAAAAGACACGTAAAAAGTAAATAAACGAGTCAATAAAGTTTTGTCGCACCTTTTAAAGAATGTAACCGTTATAGTTCTTCCGTAGAAAAATTCCACAATCGTTTTCAAAAGAAAAAAAAAAAATAAAAAAATAAAAAAAAGTACAAAGAACTTCAAAACACATTTTATCAAAGAAAGAAAAAAAACTTGTTCGTTAATAAAATGTCTTGAATTTCATTTTTAATCCGTTGCCAGTTGTTAAATATAAATAAGGAATAAAATGCTCTCGTGAATGAAAAATTTTTGTTAACAAAAAAAAATCGTCTGATAAAAAAAAATAATAATAAATTAAACAAACAAATAAATAAATAAACAAAAAATCGTCTGCCCAGTAGGTCATTTTTTCTGAGCCTGCATTTCCGCCATGTTTGCGGAGTCGGAGTCCGAATCAGAGTCCTCACAGAAGATTATTCAGAAAAGTACTTTACAATACATTATTTATCAAAACCATTTTCTTACAAAGTTAGTTTGAAGGAAATCCGCCTTGAAGTTCAGAATCAACATTCAATTTAAATTTCTCCGTAGGCGCTCATGTTAAAATTTTTTCTGAACGGTTCATCATTGAACGAAAAATGGTTCAAATTGAAAAGTGAAATATAGGAATGAGCCTCTCCGAGATCTTTCGAACAAAAAAAAGTTTATTCAATTCGGACGGTTCACTTAAAAGTTATTATGTGGGGAAAGGTTGTTTGAACGGTTCAATGTTGAACAAAAAAATGTTCAAATTGAAAATTTAAATACGGTAATGAAGCATCTTTGCCGAGACCTTTTGAACAAAAAAAAGTTTGTTTAAATCGGACTGTTCATTCAAAAGTTATTAGGTGTAAGAGCTTGTTTGAACGGTTCAATGTTGAACGAAAAATTGTTCAAATCGAAAATGTAGATACGGGAATGAAGTACCCTTGAAAAGTTCTTTCGAACAAAAAAAAGTTTGTTCAAATCGGACTGTTAACTAAAAAGTTAATATCGCGGGCCAGGTTGTTTGAACAGATTAAAGTTGCACCAAAAATTGTTCAAATCGAAAAATCAAATATGGGAATGAGCTGTACTCGCCGAGATCTTTCCAACAAAAAAAAGTTTGTCCAAATCGGAACGTTCATTCAAAAGTTATTAGGGGGGGACAGACAGACTGACAGACCGACCGACCGACAGACACACAAATTCCCCATCTCAATACCCTACTTTCAAATTTTTAATTTTTCGATATTTATTTCATTTTTTTGTTTCTTTTTGACTTTTTTTTACTTGGCGTTTTTTTTTTTACTTGGCGATATTTTTTTGGACTTGGCGATATTTTTTGGACTTGGCGACATTTTTTAGATGCATTAAGCCAATTTTAATGCTTTTTTCGTCTCTTTTATTTTTAACGGGAAAGTAGGCTAAACGCGGGAATGAAGTATTCTTGATAAGATCTTTCGAACAAAAAAAAGTTTATTCAATTCGGACGGTTCACTTAAAAGTTATTAGGTGGGAAAAGGTTGCTTGAACGGTTCAATGTTGAACCAAAAATGTTCAAATTTAAAATTTAAGTACGGTAATTAAGTGTCCTTGCCGAAATGCTTCAAACAAAAAAAAAATTGTTTAAATCAGACTGTTCACTCAAAAGTTACTAGGGGTGACAGCTTGTTTGAACGGTTCAATGTTGAACGAAAAATTCTTCAAATCGAAAAATCAAATATGGGAATGAGCTGTACTCGCCAAGATCTTTCCAACAAAAAAAAGTTTGTCCAAATCGGAATGTTCATTCAAAAGTTATTAGGGGGGGGGGACAGACAGACCGACAGACCGACCGACAGACAGACACACAAATTCCCCATCTCAATAGCCTACTTTCAAATTTTTAATTTTTCGATATTCATTTTACCTTTTTATTTTTTTAACTTGGCGATATTTTTTGGACTTGGCGATATTTTTTTTCACTTGGCGATATTTTTTGGACTTGGCGATATTTTTTAGATGCATTAAGCCACTTTTAATACTTTTTTCGTCTTTCTTTTATTTTTAACGGGAAAGTAGGCTAAAAATCAGCAGAAAGGGTGTCAGAAGCAGTTTTTGTGCTGTGCATTGCAAATGATTTTGTTGTTGCATTTCAGCTTAATCTTAAATTGCATTTTAAGTCCTAGCAATTTGAAGCTGGGGCAGATCATTTTTTCTTTCTTTTGCTAAAGAATTTTTTTTTGGGGGGGGAGTGGGGGTCCTTTATAAATTTCTTATGCCTAAATAAGTAATACTTGGTTACACACAATTAGATGGAGAACAAATAAAAAAAATATAATTAATTGGTGGTAAACATTAAAATTAATTCCCAAAATTCTGAAGTATCGGGACTGATTTGTACCATTTTCGCTGAAATGACCGATATATTATCATTATTATTTAAAATTATTCTAAACATGTTCACTTTAAAAAATAAATTAATAAACTTATATCTAAATAATTAACTTAAAGTTTTACTTAAGACACAATACACTTTCTAATGATGCAAATTAACATCTTAAATACAGTCAAGTCTCAATAGCTCATAGTCCCAAGGGACCGGCTAAAAACTTAGAGTTATTGATAGTTCGAGTTACAAGCAGTTCCTACCGTCTTTTCAAGAATTTGGGACCAAATGAAAACTGAAATGAAGGTATATTTGAGTTTATAAAGCTTTGAGTTATCGAAACTCGATTGAATGTTATTGAGGGTCATGCTCAACATGTTCTCGAGGAGTTACGGAGCGGCGTGACAGACGTGAAAAGATTCTAATAGCAGAGAAATATCTTTTCTGAAAGGAAGGTATTACAAAAAGAAAGAACGAAACAAAGTGCAAAATTCAAAATTTCTTTACACACATTTAAACTCTTTCAAAAAAAAAAAAAAAGCATGGTTTTAAGTTGCGACGATTCATGGGGACAGATGTTTTCATTATCTAAAAGAAAACTTTCGTCAATGTTAGATAGGTTATTTAGTGTATGTTATTTTCAATTATAATAAAGCAATAATAGTGGCAAAGTAAAAAATATCTAATTACAACATCATTGGGTGTTAATAGATCGCAATTTTTGTTAGAAGCACAAAAACTAAAAATAAAAGAATTCAATAAATAAAATAATTTGAGAATTTATATTAAAAGCTACTGCGATTAATTTTTATGAACTAACGATATGATCGTAAGTTTTTTTCAAACTTTTGTCGCACATTAATCCTTGAAGGTTTGTAGCCTTTTCTTTCTAAATATTTTAACTAAAATATTTTTGAAAAGCTGAAGACAATCATATTTTATCTGGCAATTGTGAAAAATCAAATATGCAGAATGCTTCCATGTCCAGTACACAGTCGGAGGAATAACACAATTTTTGTTTTAGAAGCAAAAATTGGTAAAAAGGAAAGATGAAAAGTAATTACATCATCTAAAAGGTTTATCAAACAATGAAATTTTTAACTAAGATTTTTATAAAAAAGAAAATATTTAATTAGGTCCTCACATCATACCGGATAACCCTCACATCAATTCCGGATATTCCCCACATCAATACCGGATACTTAGCCGGATATCCTGCAAAAATCTTCCGGATATCCGTATCCGGGGCGGTCAGCCGGATCGGATATCCGGAAGTACCGGATACTTAAAATATCAGCCGGATAGGCCGGATACCGGATAGTTACCGGATATCCGGTCCATCCCTACTGAAAATTGAGCCAAAATAGATGAGCAAATTACTGCATACAGTAAAAATTGAATTTTGAATCCATGATAATGAAATTTAAAACTGCATAAGAGCAAATTACAAAGACACAAAATAAGGCCTGCAAATATACGCTATTCAGCTAAGTAGCCTTATATTTAGTCAATATGTACATCAATGTTGCTGACTGGATTAAGCGACGTCCAGTTTATTAGGTTGCGGATTAATAAGAGTTCACTAAAAACGTAACTTGCAGCCTACTGACCAATTGTACTCCACCGATCTTTTGTTAATGGTGCTCTCATATCCATGTAAAGACTAGAGTTGTTTTTAAAATTCTTTACCTTTTCAAAAAACTCCAGATTAACTAACCTTAACCCTTTACCTCCCAAATTAACTTAGCAATGAATTTGTACATAATTTTTTGGTCTTTTTGGTTGAAAATACGTGAAACAACATATATAACGAATAAAAAAAAATTGAAAATCAGTAGGGTCTAAGGCCCCCTACTCCTTAGATCCCCTAAGAAAATGTCTCCGATCGCAAGTACCATCCGTCGACCTCTCAGTTAAGTACAAGGAGTGGTACTTAAAAGCTTCAGCATGATTCCAGCCATTTTGGATTCATAATACTAAATTAATGTAAGCGCGACTTCTGAGTCACGTCGGGGAATAAAGGGTTAAAAGGGGTTGTTTGTTACATAAATGTAGCTACATTGCCCCTCTACCCGAACCCCCCAAAAAATAGCCATCTACCACTTTGGAAAAGCTACTTTAGGAAATATTTTCTGTAAAGATGGAGAATGGAATCACATTGTATGAGAACCTGAATTACCTGAAAATGGAACCTAAGGAAGAATGGGATTGCTAACTTTAATCCCAAACTCCTTATTGCTATGGAATGAAGCGATTGGTACGAAACTAAATAAATATCTTTCGGCAAACGAGGGTTAAACTCTTTTGTTATACAAAACAGACACTTATGGAGGAAAAAAACATTTTTGATGGGGAATGAAAGTTTTCTTCTAATGTGCTTCATACATGAGAGAACCTTTTCAAAGAATTTTTTTAAAGAAAGGTGTGGCCTTTTGTGACGACACAGACGACTGTGCTCTTTTTCTTTGCGCAGTAAAGCGATGATTGGTGTATTTATTCTGCACGCACCCTTTACTTTTTTTTTAGTTTCAGAAGCTGTTTATCAGCATATGAGAAATTATGAAGGTTTTTAGAAAAATGATACAAGTGCGGAATATTTCTTCAGCTACGAAAAATTTCAAGAAAAAAGTATCGTTCACAAAAAGACACATTTTATTGACAGCGCAATTGAAAAAAAAAACTAAATCTTTTATTATTGTATTAGCGGAGAAAGTACTGTTCGTTCGTGATGGGTTGTGAGTGGGAATTTTCCGAAGTTATCAATTTACAACTTGGATTTGCTGTCCTTTTGACATATTCAACTAAATTATGTATTTGAAATCAGCAACGTTCTACGTTGTTTGATATGGCTCAGAATGCTTCTTATTGTTATCTCAACCTTCACCCCTATTTTGGTAAGATCAGAGAAGACATGATGCATGCGTAAATACGTGGAAGGTTTCACCTAAGAAAATCAGACAGTAGTTTTAGTTGAATCAAATAAATATCTTATTCGCCTCACTATGAACTTGAATTTTTCGTTTTTTCTTTCTCTATCATCATGGTATAAACATTTCGCTCATAGGCTGCAAGAGTGGCACAACTCCAAAGACACGCGTTTTGGACAAAGAACAGATGCAGGCCCTATTTATTGCACGGGCATCCAGGGCCTGTGCCCTGGGCATGAAATTGCTCAGGGGCAGGAAAATTTTCCAGAAATCATTTGAATTATTTTTAAAAGTTGTCTCAGTGCTTTTAATACCTTTTTTTCCACCCAACTTTCCTTTATTTTTCTTTTCACTCCTGCTTTTATTTTGTTAAGGTGAGAAAAGGGATATGAAAACCTAATTTTATAGCCAAATTCTAATTTTGAACAGTAAGCTTTCAGTTGCATTGTAAGATAAGTTAGAAAACATTGCTTAGACTAATTCACTCTGAGCAGTTTCGTAATGCGATTTTTTTTCTTCTGACATTAAATCTACATTTATAGAATGTTTGGAGGGGGGGGGGGACTTGTGGTGAGAATGTCACTGAATAAAGTATATCAACCATTCAAAGGGGGCAAGAAAATTTGAAAGTGCCCTGGGCATAGAAACTTGCAACTCGGGCCCTGGGTGTATATATGAAAATACTCATTATTTTCACCAGCAATATTAGCATAATTCAATATCGCACCTATTCGTTTCGCAAACTTAAGTATTTCCTATGCATATTAGTAATGGAATGTTTAAACTCACTTGTCTCAAAACTTGATTTTTTTTAGCTGTGGGGCTATTGCAGCCATTGAGCGATGGTAAAAAAGTATGATTGGCGTTTATCCTTCTATTCATTTTTTCCTTCATGTTACCATCGACAACTTTCAGAGCAGACCTTAATATCGAATGATCAACAGCCTTGTCCGCACAAACCTCTATTTTAGGATAAGAAAAAGATAGGCTCCTCTTAATGTTTGAGGCACTGTTTGATTTTCTTAGGTAAAGGTAAACCTTTCGCGCATTTTCCCATGCACCAGGTCTTCCTTGATCTTACTAAAATAGGGGTGATAGGTAAGATAACAATAACAGGAAGAATAATAAAAAGCATTTTGAACCGTATCAAACAACGTGGAACGATGATAATTTCAAATACATGGTTTAGTTGAATATGTCAAAAGGATATAGCATCAGAAAGTTAACCTACAACCCATCTAACCTTTTTTAAGTGGCACTGTTTGTGAGTGCTAGGCGCGGTTTTCAAGGACCGACAGTACCATCGACAACTTATCAAAGCAGACCATAATATCAAATGATCAACGACCTTGTCCGCACAAACCTCTGTTCTAGGATAAGAAAAAGATAGGCGCCTCTTAATGTTTGAGGTAGTTCCCGTATGTGAAAATAAACAAACTGCGGTAGGTAAAACTCACTTGAATTCAACACAAAAATGCGTTACAACTAAAAGCTCTCGTAACATTATTACACTTACGAAACTGTTCAAGCATTAAATTTATAAACTTCCCACAGCTAACACTGGAAGTTCGACACCACTGAACTTATTCAAGCAATCCCTTTTGTACACAAACAAATCAGTGCATTATTTTTCTTTTGTTAACGCTGATTTATGTTATACAATTCTCCCCATTACTTCTTGGAGTTAAAAAGAGCCAATTCAACAAGTTAGTTCCAGTTAAATGCTCTGCAGCCTCTGTGCTCAAGGAAAGAAAAAAATCTGATGCGAGGGAAATATAACCCAGTGGCTTAGTCAATAGTTGGTTTGGTTTGTTTCTTTTTTAAAATTGATTTAAAAATGAAACCGTATCTTTAAATAGTGGGATAAGTGGGAATAAGGCAAGAAACAAATGCACTTAGTGGAGCACAACAAGGCTGATAAACTAAGTATAATGAGGTTACGCTATTTATTGTAATATGAGAAAAGGTAATTGAAGGGGCATGTGAATAAAGGTGATGTGAGACATTTTTTTTTTAATTTCTAGAAAAAGGTCTAAAAAAAGTTTTTTTTTCATGGATTTTTCTCAGTAGGTAAAACGGGGTAATATTCTTAGTTACCAACTATTTCTGTAACTAAGGGGACATGATACTGATGGACTTATCACCTCCATCCGTAAAAATTAAGTGTAAGTTTCAAAAATTGTCACATATCACCTTCATCCACTTGCGCCTTCAATTACATTAGAAATGAATGAATATTGCGAGTGTTTGAGGTCTCAGTAGAAAGAAGGAATTCACTTATTTTTGTTAAGATTATGTTTTTAAATTTTTATTTTTGTTTCGCATTGTATTCTATTTTTATTACCATTAGCAACTTGTATTAAGAAACTGTGGACTGCTCGCTCTTTTTTTTTTCACTCTGCTTTAAAAATTTAGACAAACCTTGCATATTTCTGAGCTCATTTCTCAGTTTCATTAAGTTAGTGTTGATGAAATAAAAACAAATAAGTATGATTGAAACTGAATTTCAATTTTTTTCCCAAACTATCGTCCAAATCCAGTGCAATACATTCAATTGAAATCCGCTTCATCATTTTTATAGCCATTAGGCACGAATTCGCTACAATATAATTTTTTACTCTGCTTCAAAATCTGAGATAGAGAATTTCAGAGCTCTTTTCGCCGGGTTTTACTTACTTATTGTCGACGAAATAATTGAAATTGAATGAGCGTGCTTGAAACTGATCTTCAATCTTTATCCAGTTTGTTTTCCTGCGTGGGTAGTTTCTCTTTCCCCCTTAATTATCTCTCTAAAAAGAAACCAATTTACTGAATGCTAAAAAGGCGGTGTAATTGAAGCACAATTGAAAAAGATTTTTAGAATTCTCATTACTTTAGCCCTTTCATAAAGGATTTATTTCTGGAGAAAGGATGTGTGTGTGTTTACAACAGATGAGTTTTTATGAGTTTAAATAGGAGATTAATGCACCTTCTGTGCAGAACAACCCAAATGCCTGTAAATTGTTGTAATAAAATGAGTGTATATGTTCCTTACACAAATACAGTTTGAATCTGATCTTAGCAATGTTTGGCATAGAGATCCTCTAATGCTGAGGAATTCACATAGAGATTTTTGGGGGGAATTTAATCCAAAGAGGCCTACATTTAAATTTTGAGCCATAAAACTGCTTTTTTTACACGAGAAAATGCCCGTATAGTAACGCATTCTATCTGAGTGAAAAGTCAGTAAAAAACGGTTCTGGGGAAGTTTCTTTGAGGATTAACATTGAATTATGGGTAAATCGTGAAATTTGGGAACCTTGGTAGCTAGCAAACGAAAATAGTTAGCTAATCATAACCAGTAGGAAATAATTTATACGCAATCGGCAGCAAGGTGTGCGTAATAAATGATTTGAATCCTTATCAGCGACAAGCTTGGAACAATTTTTGGTAAGAGAGTCGTAATTGCAAGAAATATACACTGTAAGAAATGAATGTTGTTTTTACAGTATAAGACAGCTAATTTTATAGTAATAAACTGTAAAAATTGCTAATTTTAGTTTTAAACTGAAATTTCTTCTGTCAGTATTATACTGTTGTTTTTACAGTATAATACAGCTAAATTTTGTAGCAATAAACTGTAAAATTTCTAACTTTACAGTAAGAAACTGTAAAATTGATAATTAAACAGTTGGCCCTCCATAAATTTAAAGTGGCGCTTGAGCAAAAGAGGTTGGAGACCCCTGAACTTAGCGGAGCTAAAATTTGAAAGGGTTCCGGATGCGCGGCAAATTGTTTTGTCGAGCGAAAAAGATTACATATCAGATTCTAATCAAAATTTCAAACAAGTCAACCATCCGCGTGAATTCCAAAATTCATAAACAGAATCGGCGAAGAGGAAACAAGCATTCTGGGATTTCTCGAATACAGTTGAGATTGCCTCTGCGGATCTATAAATCATCCCTTGTGGATCGACTTCACATTGTCGAATGACACGTGAAGGATGTTCTATAGGGGTGCAATGTTCTCTGTGACACAAAAGTGGAGAGTTCTCGGAAGGATGACATCCGTTTGACAGTTCTCCAAGAAATGTCGTTTGGATCTAGTTCTGGGACAGAATTTCACGCAACTGGTGTACGGTCTCTGACTATAGTGTAAAAGTAGAGATTTAGATTCTTTCAGTTCTTTCTTTCGGTTTAAAAAATATCGTATTTAATATGTTATTCATTGGACTGTTACGCAATAGTCATTACATTGAAATGTATTGAATAGTGTGCAATGAGTTACCGCCCGTGAGCCAGGGCTGAGGCAGAACTGTAGCAAATGCACCCACAGCTCGATCATAGCATCCTAAGACTGCAGTTTCGGCGCCTTTATTATGGGCTCCTCAGTTAGGAATAGCCAATGAATGTGGGTGCATTTGCTACAGTTCTGCCTCAGCCCTGGCTTACGGGCGGTAACTCATTGCACATTACCCAGCTTTAGCCTTCAAATTTCGAGTTGAGCCGCACCATAGTTTGCGGACGCTCGCTGGTGAGATAAATTCACTTTATCTACCAGTTTGTTGGCTATCTTAGCTACAATAAGAGGATTTTTGCCTCCGGCTCGATCATTGGCTATTCCTAACTGAGGAGCCCATAATAAGGGCGAAACTGCAGTCTTAGGACGCTATGATCGAGCTGTGGGTGCATTTGCTACTGTATTGAATAGGTTACTAATGATGTTTAGCTATGCTTCAATTTATGTGAGTTTGGAAAAGATCAAAAACTGAAAAAATCGCGCATACCTCGTCGGGTTTGGAATGCAACTGTTGTATTTTTTTAATCTGGTCAGGCCCATCATTTTGAATTTTACCAAAAGGGGGAAATGGAGAGCGAAAGGCTTCATGCAAATTTTTCGAAAAACTACTTGAACAATTCCCACTTTTTTTTTAAACCGGAGGGGGGGGGGCATTAACCCTCTGCCCACCTGCTAGTGACTGGTCTATATCTAGTGAAGGAAACGTGAAAAATATTCTTGCTTCCTCCGAAGATGTAATATTACGCTGACTATTGTTCATGAGTGCTAAGTTGTCTACTGTAACATTTTAAAAGAAATATAACTGGATTGTGTTAAATAAGAACGTAGATACGAACTTCGATTCAAGCTGAAACTTATGTAGATACAAAATTATCAACATTTTCACAGACTGATAACGGACTGCAATAGTTTAATCTTCTAACTTGAATAATGCTTTTCACTGTAACTTATACGATGAATCAATAGATGCAAACAGCGCACAGTGGAGTATTTGACTGAAAATCCTGGCCAAAACTATTTCGGAATTTTCGCTCTTCTGAAGGGATACCCTTCTGTGCGTTTGTGCGCTGTACAGCGAAGCTATCCAGCTTACAGCTATGAAACTTGGTACACAAGCTCTCTGAAAGGTCAGATGTTGTAACCTGAAGCTCGGTTTTAAAAATTTAATTTAGAAAAAAAGTTATTTAATGTTTTATCCATGTTTTAGACTTTTACGAGTTTACGACCGTAAAAAGGTTTCTAGTAAACGTAGGAAGAAAAACAATGCATCACCATTTAGAGCAAATCAATGTCTTTAAAAGTCTAAATTGTTTGAAGTTTTAACGTAATTTCCCGATTTTCCAGGAATTTCCAAAGAAAGGTCACTTTTTCGACGTTTTTTAATTTATCAATCAACGTAAATTAAAATTCATGCATCCGAGAATCTAATGGTATTATTGCTCTAAAACTTTTCAAGAATACAATATAAACATTTCACCTTCATTTAAAGCAAAAACGGTGAAGTTAGCTTGCTCCATTGATTTTTAATGAATTTTTTTATAGAGAGGTGAAAGAAATATTTTTAAAGATTTTCGCTCTGGAACGTTCTTGCCGGAGCAGCTGGCTACTTGCCAAAATCTAGTTTGGAGCAAAAATGGAATAAGAAAGCGCATTTTATACGATGTACTTCTTGTCATTTGAAAGAATGCACTGTAATTAATACTTGTTTATGAAAGAATGCACTGTAATTAATACTTGTTTATGAGAGAAAAAAATGCTGTTTACATAGCCCAGTGTTCTGTGCAAAACAAATTTGAACCTTTTTTTTTTCTTTTCTGAATTCTAGTACTTAATCCATCGGTTATAATCGTTAAAATACTAAGTTTTCCATGCACAAGAAGAAAAAACTTTTTTAATTAAAATGACATTTTTTAATTATCTCATACAATGATTTGTTTGTGATTTCTATTTCCTTCGTAGAAGATCCTGAAAAAAAAAAACGAACATGTACAAATCCAAAAGAAAAAACGTAAATTTACTTAATTCAGTTTAAACCTATTTTAAGCAAAATGGGGCAAAAAGGGGCAACTTTTTTTTTTCAAATACGTTTTAAGGGAACCATAAGCTTAATTTTGAACCCGAACTTGCGTCCGGAAATGCCCTGAACCCATACAAAAACCTTTCTTTTTAAAAATTTTACTGAAAATAGAGCGATTTTTTTTAAGTTGTGTAAAACACTATTAAAAAAATATTTCCCGAAGCAAATTCTACATGGATTGCACATCATATTAAAGTACACACCTTCGTCTTCTATATTCATTAGTGTTATTCTATAATTTCGAAATAAGCCACCCAATACAGCGCATTGAATGTGAGCAACAAACGAAGCTTCCAGGAAAACAGCAGCGCAGATTCCACATCGACTGAGTTTGAAGCATTCGTATGGGTCTTAATCACAGTGGAAGGGGTTTTATGTTGTAGATTATGACGTAGTGTCTTATCAGTTGTCCGAAAACGAATAGAAAAGTGAAATTGACCATACTTTACATTTTCGACTTTTGGCCAGGATTTTCACTCAAATACTCCACTGTGCAGCGGTAGAAAGAAGACGTCCGTTGTATCACATGTTTCCCAAGAAATGCTTTCAGAATATTTGGTTGATAGCATTCAGATTCAGTTGGACAGCCGGAATTGATAAGTTAAGGCTGAGTTTTTTTTTTTTTTTTTTTTCGTTTTTTGAAGTCTTAACCTGTATGTCAGCTTTACCAACATTTGTAGTTAGTCTTCTCAAAAAAACTTCACCAACCTAGTCTACTGCTCCGATGAAACTCTTTATAATTCAATATGACACACAAGTTGGCAGTTTCCAGTTGCTGCTGTTTCGTCTTACACCAGTAAAGCCTCATTAAGAAATAAAAATGATGAGCATTGTTGTGCACGAGTTTTCAGAGTGCAATTTGGAACTGCATTCTACGCAATAGAAAATAAACTGCAGTGATAATTTGAAAAAAAATGGAACAATAAATCCAAAAATTGTAGATTGTTCCGGAAACAATATAATAGAATGGCGCGAAAAACATAAAACATTTTGTTTCGAGTCGCTATCGGGGAAAAGCTACAATTGGTGGAGACTTAGATTTATAATTATATCTTCCGATTGCGGGGCAAGGGTTTGCAAATTCAAAAATATGGAGAATTTCAACTATCTTTGTGATTTGTTTACACTATTAATTCATTGTATTATCCTATAATGGAAAAGCGGTGATTCATGAAGACATAGAAAGCAAAAAAGAAAAAAAAACTTCGATAATATCTTGCCGAGTGCACAACAAGCTTGATTACTTAGCAGAAATTGAGAATGGCTCCCTTTCACTTTTGACCACATTCACCAAAACATCACACATCACAGTTCTACTAGAATTTCGCTGACGTAGCTTAATTTTTCAGTTCTTATTCTTATATTTTACTTAGTAGAAACAAGCAACCTCTCAAAAGAGGAGAAACAAGAACTCAGAAACTTCACCAGAAAAAAATACCCCGAGCTGGTACATTACTTAAAACTGATAGTTTATTTCGAAACTTTTCTTTTACCAATGTTTAAGCGTGGCTATTTCAACACTTACGTTAGTTGTTAAATCGAGTAAGAAAACATTTATTAATGAGAAAAAAGCGCATCGTTAAAATCACGCAACAAATGCCTCATCATTTGCACCTGTCTACTTGCTGGTTCATTCTCGAAGAAAAATACTATGTTAGGCGAGCATCGGCAAAGTATTTAATTGAGAGGTCTCAGGCAACATTGCGATTCTGTGGTTGAGACAATCATAATAATTGCTACCGTCCAAAGTGTAAGGATAATAATTTAGTTTTTGATATATATGTGCATAAAAAATATGTACTATATATTTCCTGAACATTAACGCGTTGATGTTGTTTTTATACGATATTCGACCATTGTTTTTGGGCACATACTTCAAACGACGCTTGGGGCAGTGCCCCTTTTTCTAGCCAGCTACTTTTAATTTCAGAAGATATGCTTTTCTATACTTAGTATGATTTTGTTTTTAATTATCAGAACATTTTCTTCAGCTATTGAGATTCCATCTTTATTTTTCTGGATTTCTTCCTTAGTCTCACATTTTAGTTTTTTCCTTAGCCAGTAAAATTTTTCAGCTATCTTACGATTTTTGTATTTGTTTATGAAGATTTGACAATTTTGCTGGTTTCAGACCCGTTACTGCAGACACGGAATTTTTGTCGCAGTCTTCCTGAGCACGTCATTGGTAATGTAACTTAATTATCCACCTCCGTGATTCAACTAGCTTTCTGAGTGGCTGTCATTTATCCGTCATTAAACAATTGTTTTACGTTAAGAGCCATAATTTGTTATTTGCTCTGAGACTTTAAATGAAATAAGTAAAAAGCACCCTTGTTGTAAAGTCATCTCAACAACCAATCGCAGCAACAACTCATTTTAATTTTACGATATTGTTGTAAAATTACGTTAGCCTTTAAGATTCGAACTTAAGCTTACTTCACGATTTTACTGAATTTATTTCTCCGTTTTATTATTAGATTATCAGATTGGTATTCCTCCCTATTTCAAAATGGAAGAAATTTCTTGTCGTTATTCATATTCAACTCTAGCTTAAAAAAATGAACTTTAAAAAGCATTTTACCTGAAAAAGAAGCATTCCGAATAGCAACTGATGAAGAATCGCGATTAATAATGCATTTATGTTGTATTATTTGAAGTATTAAACTGTGTCTTTAATGTTGTCACTTTGGATGTCCGTTTACAAGTTATGGCAAATAATTCAGTAGTTTTTCTTCTGAACGTCTTTAGACGAAAGTCAGTGAGGAGGTAAAAAAAAATAAAATAAATTATAAAATTTATTAAGTAAATAAACAAACAAAACTCTTTTACGCATCATTCCGGCGGAAATTAAATCTTGATTATTGATCCGAAATTTCTCTAAATTAATTCAAGGTTTTGCCAAAATAATTTGTAACAACGCTTATGAGTTCACGCCCTATACTGAAAATATCTGTTTAAAATATACCTTTTAAAACAGACACAATCACTTGAAGTAAAATGAAAAAGAGATTGCGTGATCAATTACAAGTAACGGTTAAAATAAAGCAAATATCAAAGCTTATCTCTGACATGTTTATTATTAATGTTTGTGGCTTTTATCATTATTATTATTATTTTGTTTTAAACACTTTCTGTTTTGTTAACCGGTCCTTATTAAAATATTTATCGACGACTCCTTTTCCTTTTCTGAGGCGGGTTTTAGATCTGAAGCAAAAAAACAATTTCTGTTGCATTCCAGTCAATCAAGTGTTGAAAAACGAATTTGTCACGTTTGTTCTAATGACTCATCTGGGAAGTAGAAAGAGTTATTTTTAACGCATATTTCACGCGTTGAAAAATCGGAAACAAGTCTCAAAAATGTAGTCAAGCGTATTTAACGCTTTGTGTTTTAAATAAAATATAGTATCGCAACAAATAGATAGGGGAAAAAAAAAGACTGTTGGGAATGTGGATGTTTTATTTCAAATACAAACTAATTCATTACTTTTTGTCATAAAATACATAAATACTTTTGTTTTTAACCGTAAAAGCAAATAACGCAATATTTAGAAGCATATGTGTGCAGGAAGCACTGCAGACACGCGTTTGGGCGTTTCGTGGAACGCCTTTATCAGTGGCGAAAAATGGAGCGGATTGATAAATATTTATAAATAAGCTCAATATTCGTATTAATAAAGGTGTTCCTTGTAACGCCGAAACACATGTCTGCAGTGTTGTGCTTTTGAACGTTGTGTTATTTGCTTTTACCCTATATCAAACTAGTAGGCATATCTCCTTTCTCTGCCACCTTACATTTTATTCTTAGAAAGTTAGTTTTCTATGGAATTGTCACTCTTATGGTCTTCACTATTTTCGCACACATTTCACTAATTTTAATACAAAATAGTATTTTTATACAGTGAGGAAAAAAAATTATTTGCTCTAATTATTATTGTTCATAATTTTATAATAATACATTTATAAAAATATGATTTTTTTACTCTAATTTGAACAAAAATTAAAAAATAAATTAAGAAGTGTGAAGAAATAAATAATGGAGGAAATGGATGGAATGAGATTGCATGCCATAAATATAAAAGCTGATATTCATTATTTAAGTTCATATATTCCTAAATCATTAACTTTTCTTAGCTTCTATAAAGAGCTAAACCTTATCAAAAAATATCATTAAAAATCTATTGTTATTTTTATGTCTGTATAACGATTGAAACAGAAGTTCAAGTACCATGATAATGGAAATTCTTTGCATGCTATCGAGGTCGTGAACAAAAAAAATCAGATGAATAAGTAAATACACATATGAGAAACCATTTATTTCAAGGTTTCATCGAAAAAGTTTGACTTTTTGAAATTTCAATTTATTCAAAAGTTAGTCTTTTTGTTTTCTTAAAATATGTTTGTAATCTGTTTGCTAAAAGAAAGTCAAATGCTAAAGACAAACAAAAATGGAATACTCGTTATCATTCTTTCACTGGAGATTATATTCACGAGATTGAAGCATTGGAAAAGCAAGTAGAGAGAGGGATGCCTTAAATCCTCGAAGCAAGGATCCCAAGCCATGTGATATATTTTCCAGTAAAGTATTGGAAGAAATTGTCTTTCCTTCACTAGGTTCATTTGAAACGTGTCTCTCATTCAGTGCAGGGGATCTTTGCCTCGGCTTAATCAAATGATCGGCTTGTTTCTCCTAGAATTGAAATTAGTCGTATTCCGATTCTGTGATTCTAATTCCACAGCTCTGGCAGGAGTGTGGACTAGGGAGGAAACTGGAAGACAATGACTAATGACTTCGACTCCTTTACCCCAAAATCAGTCTGATTTCGACTCAAATTAATCAGCGTCGATTTAAGTTCTCGACTGTTTCCAATGCGGTCATTCTTTTTCCTTTTTCTCCTTCTTCGTTTACCCCTTTTTCTTTTCTTTTTCGTTTTTTTCCGTTTATTTTTAATTTCTTAGATTTGCCACTATTGTCACCGGTGAGAAAAATGTTAAAAAATCGGTCGTGGTATAAGGGAATGTCTGCTTGTTTTGTTCTGGATGAACTTGTAATGTCATGTTTTCATGAAAACCAGCATGTAACGCATTCAAAGCACAGAGCAAAGGAAAGTATCAAAATCACGTAGGAAAAGCCCTGCAACATCACGTAGGTCTAACTTCCTTGTGCAACCTGACTTCGTGCAGCCAAGAATGTCTAGATTTTAAATACATCGTTTTCCTTTTTCTCTCTCATCCCGTGTTTGTTTTCCTTTTTGGTCCCTACCTCCAGCAATACCGTGGTCTCGCATACTTGGGCAAACTCGACGAAGAAGAAGAGGAGGAGGAGGGAGGAACAGTTCAGGGCACGTGCGACGGAAGGTCACTTTCTGGAGGGTGAAAAAAAAAGAACAGGTTTGACCTTTGTCTTGTGGCTTGCCAACCCTTTGAAGAGCGTGCGTGTGTGCCCCGGAGACTGCAGGATTCGGAGTCTGCAGCTGATGGAGAGGGCTGCTATTTCTATCCTTGAGGTATTAAGACGGAATCGCAAATGAGTTTGTTTAGTACCCGAAGAGTTCAGAGCTTGCCTTTAATGAGCAGAAAATGCAGAATTTTCAGCTACTTAAGCATTTTTATGCGGTGAATTGATTGCGGTACGGAACAAGTTCGTGAAGTCGGGCGTAGATCCAGAAAAGAATTTTGGGAGGGGCAATGGTAATCGGAAGACTCGAATTGGCATAATGTAATGATGGTTAAAAGGGTCAACCTTTTTTTATTTTATTTTTGAGAGGGACTGTTTTTTTTTTTAAATTCATATATATAATTTATAAGCAGCCACCGATGTTAAACAGGAAGCATAATCATATTGCCTCACGACCATGCCAAACCACTTACAACTTTGACGACTTTTTAGAAAATAGCAGAGCTAGTCTGGGAACTTTTCAGCAGCAGTTATATTCCCAAACTTTGCATCCTCTGATTTTCAGTTATTGCTCTCGTTTTGCTATATTTTTGAGGTTGGAAAAAAATCAAGGACGATGATGTTGAAACAGTCCTACTCAGGTGCTTTCCATCCAACAGCAAGGCATTTCAACTGTATGTTTTAGAATAGAAACAAAATTGAGTTTGTAAGGTATCAAGAGAGAACATATGTATTATTTGTTACATACGATTAAACGATCTACAATGCTAAGAGTTGCTCGCATTGTTATCATCTTTTTTACAAACAGTGTAGGCGTATCTTATAGTAAACAAGCAAGTTGGGGAAGTGGGGCAAAGTGAAATAGCGAGGCAAAGTGAAATGCAAAATATTTTCACATTTTTCAGCACGATCTATCTAGTAATATTTCAACTAAGTTCTCAAACATATTGTTCATTCCACCCGAAAAGTAAATAACTTAAACGATTAACGAAAAAAATTACACAAGTAATTTTCAAAAGTTGATATACTTATTGTAGTATTCATGGTTTTTCAAAAATATTTCTTATTATTACTGAGGGATGAAATTCTTGTAATTATCATTTTTTAAGTATTAATTGAGGAGTACTTATGTCCAATGCATTACTTATTTAGTTCACATTAAGTTAGTTTTTATTTTAAATGTTCAATGAAATTTGTCAAGTACACGCGGGGCGAAGTGGATGGGGCAAAATAAAATAATTCATTTCATTTACTTATTCATTCATTTATTAAACTACATATGCATGTTTCTATGAAAAAATGTCGCATTTTTCACTCTGTCCCGTGGTTTTTTGAGGGGAAAATTCTCTACCCTCTTATCAGGTATAAAGTTCCTGCTAAAAATGAAAGATAAAACTTCAACGCAAGTTGTATCATAAAATACATTATTTCTTATCTGTGTACACTAAGTTTCAAAGCAAACAAGAAGAATATAGGATGTCCTGTCGTTTCTCAACCTTTTTTGACCCAGGGACCAGTAAAACTTCGTTAAAAAAATATGCAGGTCATCGAAGTATGTTTTTGCAAAAAAAAAAAAAAAAGAACGAAACAACGGGATTTGCTAGGTATTATTGAAGTATGGCATCAGTTAACTAAATTTTTATTGTTATTTTCTTGTAATAATATTTAAACATAGTAAGTAATTGCTGTAATTAATATACCTAAAGAACACACATTTGAGGAAAAAAAAGAAAGAAAAAAAAACTAATTATCAAATGCACAAAATTAATGTAAAATTTACCTAACCATTACTTCTTAAGGAAGAATTTTTCTTTTTTTCCAAATATCGCCGAGGATTGGTTTAATTTTTGTGCTCCGACCAGCGGTTGAGAATTCCTTCTTCTGAGCTGTATGCCATACTTCTTAATTTTTTTCTTTATTATTTTTCAATTCTTCCCTTTCAAAATAAAGTTTTTTTTGCAGTAATTCTCAATTTCAATATTTTTGACCTATGATTCAGTACGTTTATTTCCGCAAGTGAAAAGATTTTGTTGAAAATTGTTTTTATTCCTCGGCTAATCCTTTAGCCGTCACGAATTCTATTTATTTTCCCCCACGTCTTGTATTTGTAGCGAAAAATTCACTTTTGTTTCCGTTTTTGCTCGATTCTGACTTTGGATAATCTCCACAAAACAATCTAATTTAATCTTTTCAGAAAAATAAAGTTTTCTTCATAAATAACATTGCGGCACAAGAAATAGTATTTTACTGACAGACGAAGAAATTACATTTTTTATTACGTGCTCAGAGGTCAAAGCCTTTTGACGGGCCGCACCTACGTTAAAAAGGTTGACTGCTTAACACGCCATAATCTCATCTTCTGAATGAGAAATATAGTGCTGCCATTCGGAGGAACAAAAGTATTCCTTTTTCAACTTTCGGCGATTTTGGTTAAGATTATTTTAGAATGAAGTTTATAGTGGTAGAAATAGAAAATATGAATACTTTTATGGTCATCCTACTTTTAATGCCTCATAAAGAACCACATCAAATGTACAGAATAATATGAATACGAATTAATTTTTAGCTTAATTAACACTTTTTTTCATTCCTTTGTACATATTCAACAGAGTTAAATTTAAATAGAGCCACCTTAAATTTAGCAAATTATGGGATGACGTAAGTGAAAAGTTACAAAATAACAACATTCAATTTGATTTATACAGGAAAAAAATAATTTTTGCTTAATAAGGAAAAAAAAAATGCATAAAAAGTAAAAACTTTTTTAGATAAAGGTAGTGAGAAAAAAAATGAAAGAATAAAAACAACGGTAAATAAATAAAAAAAAATTTAAAAAAATAATAACAAAAAGAAAATAAAACTTTTTTTTAAAATGTAAATGAATAAAAATTAAAAAATAAATAAAACTAAGAAAAAAATAAAAATACAAAAAAATAATCGAAAAATAAAAATAAAATAAAGGAGTATATTTTTTAAATAAAAGATGAATAAAAAATTCGCATAATTTTAAGTGGGGTTTGTGTTGGAACCCAGCTCTAAACTCGGACAATGTCCGAAAAACGAAAAAATTAAAAAACAAGCTCGCAGCGGGAACTGGTCCTCTGATAAATGCGTCAAATCCGAAATTTTATTTTATTTCAGATTTAATGTACTTAAATTTAATCAATTTGCGATCAGGGCAAATCAGTGTTGATCCATGTCAGGTTTCACTCTTGGGTATGGTAGAAAGACTCTATATTATCTATAAATAAGTGAAGCTAATTGCTGAAGTGAGAGGCAGTGTGGATTTAAAAAATAAATAAATCGATAAATAAACAAAATAAACTTCCATCTCGAAAGGCTGGAAAAAAATCAAAAATAGTATGATGCAGTAGTTGCAATAGCAGCTACTGCATCAGAAAACTGCTGCAGCTGATGCAGCAGTTTGTGGTATCAAAAAACTATTTTAAAAAGTGACAAATAATGATCAAATCAGAAACTATTTTAACATATTGATTTAAAAACTTTTTAGTTATTTATAAGAAGATTTTTTTTCACTATAGACATTTTTTAACTGTGAAAATTAATTACGTATCGTTAAGACTATTTTTCAACAAATTTCTTTCACTTTAAGGCAAATTATTTGGATTAAAAATGCACCTTTAATAACATTTATCTGGCTCGGTTAAAAATGAGAGGGATGTTTTAAACATCCTTGAAATCTTAAATTAGACTCAGATTTTCCAGATCGCGAATTGATCAAATTCATGTACCAAACTCGGAAATAATGTAACCTTGCGAACTTTTGGCGCACTTGCCTAGAGTCTGTGTGAGTTGTGAACTTTTTTTTTTCCGGACATTTACTGATTTTGGAGTTGGGTTCCAACACATAAACTATAGCTATAAAACGAAATAATTTTTGAAAATAATTGATTCGAAATTTTTTTTTGTTACAAAGAAGGACAATAAAAACATATTGATAAAGTATGAAATATTTAATTAATACTTTGGGTCAATTTAAAATTTTGCGAAAACTCTTAATCGCTTACATGTAAATATGATTTGAACATTTTGCCTTTAGGGAAATCGTCAGAGTACGAAGACACAGACACAAAAGTACTTCAGTTAACACTCGGTGTTTGGTTGAAAGTGCATCTTTCATAAAATAAACAAAACTTATAGAAAACGAAGGGAAGTGCTGAAAAGAACCTGCGATTTTTCGATAGAAGGGGTCAAAAGCGCCAGTTCAGTTCATTTCACCTACGCTTGACAAGCTCAATTTAGATTGGAGGATAGGTCGCGTCTCAACCGCAGAGTTTAGTTGTTTATTGAATTCTTTGTAATCTTTTGCTTTCAGCTAAGCCTCAAATTTCCCTTTCTAATCGTTTCCCAACGAATGATTCCACTTATGACCTTATCCAGCCTGGTTGTTGTTAATAATAGGGATGCGGTGTAGATTGAAATTCTTGAATGAATGCCGTTTCAAAGTTTAGTCTAGGTGTGGGTCACTTGGAGGAATTTTCAATTTCCTCTGTTTAGGGGCAAAAAAAAAAGGTAACGTGAACTTTAAGTTTTATTTTTATCACCGTTTTAAAAATCTTTTTGCTTAGAAAATATTTCCTTTCTGTTTTGAAAGGAATATTGAAACGTTTGGAATTAGCTTATTTTACCTGTTTTCTGGGATCGAAAAGATTGCTTGATGAAATGCCGGAAAAGATTGATTGTTATTATTATTAGTATTTTTTCCACGAAGGTGAAAGGATCTGATGACCCCCCCCCCCCTTGTGATGCTTTTACGTATTTTGGCTCTATAGACATTTTATCTCCCAATTAGTGTATTAAATTTAATTAGTTTATTTTGGAACGTTAGCAATAAGGACAGCTAAAAATACTGTAGATCTGACTCAGAACGCTAAATTGTCCAGAGACAAACTCGATGTGTATGAAATGTATTGGGTCGTAAGTTTCCGCTTTTTACCTGATTTCAAAAAAGGAGGAGGTTCTCAATTCAAAGTGTGTGCTTTTTTTTGTTTGTTCGCACTTAACATCTGATCTACTGAACCGATTTGGACGATTTTTTTTAATCGATAGGAGATGGTGTAACTTAGGTACCATGTACTCATATGACGATATTTGTTCACTAGAAAAAAAGTTATGATCGAAAAACTAAAATTTTATGTTATTTAAAGCAATATGTGCTATCGTAAATCCTTACTTCAATGAGCGACCCGATGGTCAAGTGGTTAAACGCGTTAGGTTGAAGTTCCTGATGGAATGAGATCAAGTCCAGGTTTGCAAGTATTTTAATTTATATAATTATACGATTTTAATAAGCGAATATATCAATTAATAAGTTGCCAAATTTAAGGTAATAGTCTGGTAACTTATGCCTATTTTCATGACTTCTTTGGAGGGTGGTTTTTTATAGGAAAATAAAAATGAATTATCTTGAATATTAAGAGTGTTTTTAATTACATATTGAAAATATGAAAAAAAATTTATTTGAAAAAATTTAATAGTTTATTACTATTATTATTGTCCCTCGAAGTTGGAACTTCAAAAAAAAAAAAAAAAAAATGCACGTGGGTAGCCCGGGTGATTTTGGCTCTTGATGTTATCTGAAATCAAATATTCTTGATTATTCTTAATCTATAGACATGTCATTCTGGTCGGAACTACTGACGTTAAATTTCAAGGGTAAATAACAAAGTGGCGGACTTTCAAAAAAAAAGTCCTTTTATTTTAGCAAAGAAAGGGTTGTAAAGTAAAAAGTTAGGGGTGAAAAAAATTCTCTTTAGTTCCGACGAGAACTATAAGTGTGTAGAACAGCCTGTTAAAATTTGAAAGCAATCGGTTCAGTAGAAAAAAAGTTAGGACCCGGGCCGACCAGAAAAACAGTGTTTTGAGAAAAATGCGTTTAAAGTTCAACAGCAAACTCTGAGGCGCTCTAGGAAACTCGTTCTAACTCCCGAAATATTTCGAATTTCAGTCTGAAATTTTCATAGTATATTCTCAAGACACTGTACTTTCAAATTATGCAAAAAAAAAAAAAAAAAAAAAAAAAAAAAAAAAAAAAAAATCGAGTTTTTGAACTCAAGTTACCAGACAAGTTACCTACCTTAAAGGTTGGTCTTCGAGGCGCTCTAGGAGACTCATTCTAACTCCCGAAATATTTCGAATTTCTGTCTGAAATTTTCATAGTATATTCTCAAGACATTGTACTTTCAAATTAGGCAAAAATTTTTTTTTG
>JAXGGA010014946.1:0-30591 GCA_038373865.1 Uloborus plumipes | reverse complement strand
TCCACCGTCTTAATTAAATGGTGGCTTGGGGAACGTTAAAATGTTCGGGGTCATAAAATCACTTCAAGTGAGACGATACCTTCAGGAGGATGCTGGGCCAAGGGTTTGCTCGGCCCTTGGGCCTGGTTCAAAAATGAACAGAGCGCTCTTCAGGGCCCCATCCCGGTTAAACCACGAGTTGTGGTATGTACGGGGGAACCTTGGAGTGTCAAGTGAAGTGAAAGTGAAAACCAACTGCAACTAAATGCGTACTGGAGAACAGGGACTCTGCATATATTCTCATCAACCCCTAACGCGCCTTCGGCGCCAAATGAAATGAAATTGGGTGTGATTTTACGGTGAGCATGGATTTAATAAGGTTGTGTTTTTTAAAACAAATTTCGGCTGTTTTAAATGCGTAATTGCAACCACAGGCTTAAAAAATGCTTTTCAAGTTGATCTAAATAAGTACTTCGCATTTTAGAAAAAAACACGAGTTTACAAACCTCTTTTTTTTTTTAACCGAGTGGGCTCGGTCCCCGGGTACTATTGATTATGTTCGGTTTTCGTCATGTTGTGCCCATTTATTTGTTTCCTCAAAACAGAGCACTTTCGGCCTCCACAAATGTATTTAAAAATTAATTTTAAAAAATGATCTTTTTTTAAAGAAATAGTTCAAAAAATGTTTCCTGTGTTATGGAGAAATTAAATAGCAATTAAACATTAACCCATTTATGCCCAGTAGCCTAAAAACGGGACGCTGGTTAGTTACTGCATACAAAAACCTGTAATGGGTATATCATTTTACTAAAGCTGTTTTTCACAAGTTAAATAGTCCTTCTTTTTGAGAAAACCAGATAGAGCCACTAGTTGGACATCATAGTTTATTAACTGACAACTATTTTCAGACAAATCGGTCAAGCAACGATCCAGCATAGTTAGCCACAGAAAGTAAGTTCTTTTTGCGAACTTATTTTTCATAAAACTAAACTATTTTAACATATTTTCCTTAAAATGGATCACAGATGCCTTCTGTAATGTTACTTTGCACAAGTAAGTCAAGTAAGGTCGTATTTAGCTCACATATCTTTAAAATATCCCATAAACAGGACGTTAAATAACTTAATAAATATGGCAGTAGCGATATATTTTACTCATAAAATGTATGTAAACCATTCCAAGTAAAAGTTTTAAGCCGATAAAAATTGTTAAAAAAAACTTGGGCATAAATGGGTTAAACATGTAGTAAAATTATAAAATCCGCGACTGTGTCCTGTATGCTTTTACTGATTTCTCGTCCGTTCGCTTTATTGCAACTGCGAGAGGAAATCTAACACTTATGATTTGCACGTCACGAATACGTTATAACTGGAGAGAGGGAAAAAAAGAAAGACTTATCGGGTACAGGCGGAAATGTTGGCAGGACTTTGGTCATGCTTTTTGTTCCTCACGTTTTCGACTTTCGCCGAGTCAGTCTTTCGACTAATGACACGAATTAAAAGCCGGCTGCTCCAGTTTTTTACTCTCCTAAACCTTTTTTACCAAGTCATTTTTATATCGATTTGTTCTAGTTTATTTATTTATTTACTTGTTTTTTTTATTTCTATTGTGGTTATTACTATTTAATAGCTGCCAGGCCCTGTTCGTTGCACGGGTTACCTATTAACAAAATTCTAAAAAAAATAATCCTAAATATTGTTTAAAAAAACTAAAAAAATACGCTTTTGAAGTTAATCAAACTAAAAAGAAGACTCCCAAAACTACTGAATATCCGCTAAGTTTACATGTACTTATAATACATCAACATATAAAAAAGTTTAGGATTCAGTATTAATAATAGTATAAGATATATTTTATATTTCAAACGAACGTGAATTTATCTTTTATTCAGAGTTACATGCACACAAACAACTGAAACACTTATAATACATCAACATGCAATAATAGTTTAGCCTTTACCTATTAAAAATAGCGTTAAATATACTACTTTTATAAAATAGAATGTGAATTTTTAGGGGTCCGCCTCCCACTGGTCGGCGTTCTAACCTAACATTTTTGCTGGAACTTTGAAAAAAAAATTAAATTAAAAATATTTTACTCGATATATAGTTGGGAAATATCGAACATATACTTTCTCATAGTTACATTGCAAATAAATTTACTTGAAAGCAAAGCCAAAAATAAATAATATGCAGCTCTTTGTGTGAACCGTTTGTCGTTACACATCGTCAGCGAGAGAAATTGTGCTACCATATTAAAAATAAGAGTTTTATGCATTTGAAAAAAAATAATAATAAATATTTTCGTGCATCAAATAAGCACACTTCGAAACTTATTTATTATTTACTGCAGAATTATACAATAATTTTATGCCGTGTAATTGCGTATTTAATGGTGTTTTCATTCCATTCTTTTACTTTGAAAAAAGCTTTGTAATATGCTTCATCAAAAACCATATAAACTTAGAAGACGCCGCCAAGTCGTTCATTTCGATCCATGGACTGCAGTTTTGGGCTTATCAGCATGGAATACGAAAGTGAACGAGTTGGAGGCAAAAATCCTCTTATAGAGCAAAGCGGGCCAAAAAAAAAACTGGTAGCTAATGTGAAATTAGAATACCAGGGAGCGACCGTACATGGGAACGGTACAACTCGTAAATTCTAGGCAGAGCTCGGGTAAAGCTTAGGAGCGGTTACTCACTGCTTTATACCATATAAACTGTTTCAAGTTCATTTACTCGGTTTAAGTTTTACTGTAAAACTGTTTACTGTTTTCCCGTTATACAGTGCTATGAAATCTGCTCTGAAATAAGCAAAACCCAGCATTTTTTAATAAGATTTCAAAATTTTCCGAAGGCAAGCCCACGGACCCCCTTCATTGACCGGGGAATGCCCCCTCCCCCACAGATTCCCGATGTTGTTGCACCCTCAGAAATCGCAGCCCCAAATCTGCCTATGACCCCACAGTGCGGGTGAGAGTGGGGGCATAAACCAGGAAAATAGCACACTTTGATTTACGCGGGTTTTTTTTTTTTTTTTTTTCTTTGATAAATTGATAGGGGGTGGGAGGCGCACTTAGAAATCTTGCAGGGGGAGCTCCCACATGTACACTACTGCTGCTAGTCTCTCATTTTTGAAATTTTTTGCCAGTTTCTCAGCTTGTTTTGCTTGATATACGCTGTGAAAAACATGAGAAAATAAAAATATGGGGGGAGGGGGCATAGTATTAAGAAAGGAAAGGCCCGACTAATCAATGCAGTGCACTGCTGTTTGTCGTGCCATCTATTGATATATTTTTAAAGTAAAAGTATATCTAACTACATTTATTTTGTATTTTCCTTCGAGCTCTTTTTTTAGAATTAATTGATAGTTACGTCATTTTAGTCCAAAGTAAAAATTAAAATGGCACTTTTTGCAATTATTTTCGACAAACATTCAAGAAAGTGGACAATAAATAAACTTTAAACCCGTTTAGGAAATAATTTTGAAATCTTGTGCTGCCATCTATTAGCACAATAAGAAAGAAACTGATATTTAATGAAATTGGCCATTTTGAGAAAAAAATTTTGAATTTTAAGCTTTTTGGATTTTTTTTTATTTAATTTCAAAACCCCTCCTACGTGAATTCTAGTGCATCATGGAACCTCTGGGCCAAGTTTGATGAAAATCCGACGAAAACTGTGGATTTGTATGGGGAACAAACATACAAACATGCATCCATTTATATATAGATAAAGTTTTGGTTTGTTTGTGTATTCTTGCAAAGTCGCAGTATTAATTTTATGCATGTCACGCATTCCCCGATTATAGACACGTGCGTGCGTGCCCTACGTCATAGTATGACGAACTTCTTCTTTTTCATTTGATTGGCCGGTGTTCTATAATCGGGAAATGCAACCAGTAACTATGCAAATTGATTTGCTTATATAATGTGTTCGCATGCACTTAGTTCGATCTACTTCCCAGCAGGGCCGTATTCAAGGGGTGGATTTTTAGGGTTCAAACCCCCTCCGAAATTTTTCAAAACTATTTAAAAAAATCTTTTCATAGTTTCTCGCTGAAAAAAATTATTATTGCTACTTTATTTTAATTTTCTTATTTATTTTGAAACTGCATTTGAAAAATGAAATTATCATTATTGAATAATAAGGACAAATTAAGTGTTTTTTTTCTGAAGTATTCATTTTTATTGTAGTTATTGCAAACATAATTTCTTAACAAATCACGCCTTTACCTTCGAATTTTAACACCACTAAAAAAAAACAACAAAAATCTTCAAAATTGTAAGTACTAAACTCTATATTTAACACATCTTACAAGTAACCCCCCCCTCCCCCGTGAAATGGAAATTTCAAAAGTACTCCTTCGAATGCGCGTATATGAGTAAACTCATCCATCCAGATTTTTTTTCTTCATTGAAAATGTCATTTTTTACATTTTTCATGTTATCATCCTTTTTTAACATCTATTAGAACAACAATCAGCAGAACATAGAACATGAAACAAAATTTTATTGTCT
Source organism: Uloborus plumipes (assembly GCA_038373865.1). Lineage (NCBI taxonomy): Eukaryota > Metazoa > Arthropoda > Arachnida > Araneae > Uloboridae > Uloborus > Uloborus plumipes. Next base: position 26,094 of record JAXGGA010014946.1, on the reverse strand, counting down.
TTATAGATTTCACGGGAAATAAGTTTATACTGGACAGCAACTTAACTTGACACTGAACGTCACTACGGGCGGAGCCAATAAGAGCTCACAAGCAGTCAGCGATCTCCTCTTATTCGCCAAGTAGGCTGTGACGTTTTATCTAGCTCGTTTTTCATAGGCTTGCGTCACGATGTTTTTGTCAAAAAACGTAGCAGTGTAGTATAGTAAAACCATCCCTGAAACTAAGGCCTGGTTTTGTTAACATTTTAGTTTTTCTCCCAGCCGAGTTGGCTGTCTGCTTCATCTGTACTAGTGCTGAGACATCGATTTCGATGTTTTAGAAACATCGATGCTTTTGTTAAAACATCGATATTTTGCTTCCGATATTTCTCAAACATCGATGCTTCGAGTTCGGTGTTTGCTTCGATGTCGATTGGGTCTGTCTGTCTGTCTGTTACGCGCGTAGCGCCAAAACCGTTCGGTCGATTTTCATGCCACTTGGCACAAAATTAGTTTGTAGCATGTAGTTTTGCACCTCGAAGTGATTTTTCGATAATTCCATTTCGTTCTTTTTCTATTCGAATTCTTAGCGGAAATTCGATAAAATAGGGAAGAAATATTTCATAAAGATTTTCAAGTTGTGGCTTGCTGTTTCACACTGTTTCCAATATACTAACGACTTAATTGAAAGATTTGGCGGATTTTTTTTTTTTTTTTTTTCATTTCATGGATTTCGCATTTCAGCAATATTGATTTTGGCAACGTTTGGAAACAGTCGCCTATTTAGCGAGAAAGGGGTACCCAAAGCACAAAGATTAACCAAATATCGTAAAATTGCGACATTGCAACGTTCTTTTTAAAGTGTTTCATTTCGGAAAATGTATTGTTTTGTTTTTAAAGCTAGGGAAGGAAACTTTCTTCTTCTTTCAAATTTTGGTAAGATTTCTGTTGGTTTCTGTGAGCAACAAAATTGTTCTTATTTTCTCTTTTGGCTTATTTTTGTGCATCTCCCCTTTGGGTTTCATTTGAATGTCACAAGGGGATGCTTTACCCCTTTTATGGAGTAAATCAGTGTTAATTTCAATGCAGATGAATTGGCGCGAACACTTGGCGATATTTCGCCAAGCCTTTGGTCGCCAAGTATTTGTCGCCAATTTGGCGACAAATTTGGCGATTATTTATTTTTTTTTTTGGTTTCAATTTGGCGCTATTGGCGATATTTTGCGAAAAATCCACTGAATGATGTTAAAATCGGCGATATTTAGGAGATTAATCATTGTAAAACATTTTTGTGCATTGTTTCGTGGCAAACTAGGGATTTCAATGTTTGAATTGTTATCTTGCTCCCTCCAAGCACTATTTTAGCACTTAAGGCATCTACTAAGAAATGTACACGTAAAAGGAAGTAGTGTAGGGTCCATACCAAATTTTTATGTCATACTTTGAAGAAATTGTAGTTGAATTATAACTAAAATAGAGTATTTTTTCTGCTATATCAATTATTTTACAAATGAACTTTTAATTTTATACCACGGGCAAAGCCGTGCGGGTACCGCTAGTGAGAGAATGAATAAGAATGTTTCTATAGAAAAGGGACATGTGACTACGGTTTGGCAATTACTGTGACGTAACTACAATGATATGGAGAAAACAAAAATGGTAGCATACCTAATTACAAACTGTTCCCTTTAAAACGATGCATAATAGATATTTGTCCCCTCCGAACGCCAGTTCATGCGGAAAAAATGCCATCCGCGAGCAATAAGGGCGAAAGATTAAAAAGTAAAGTGAAGAAAAATGCTTATTTTTTAAAGAAAATAAATTATTTTTTTTTTTAACATTTTAGGGAAAATTCGGCGCATAAATGAAATACGTATCTTTAGAGCGACGCATAAACGAATGATACTATCATTATTTTGCCATGGAATGTGCAGGGACCGTTCAAAATCGTCGTATAAGTGAAAAAGGCGCATAAATTAGGCGGCGTATAAGTGAGAGTTCACTGTATATCGTTAATCGGAAGTTACAAAATTAATCTCGTTGGAAAAAGTTTTCCATGATTATTATCGACGTTTTGCGCTCGATATTTTTCAAGCATCGCTGATTTGCTCTCACGTATTTCTTCTTCTTTTTCTTTCTTTTTTATGCTGATGTTTTATTGTTCGGCAACAAAGTTCGTTAAAATATGCTATAAAAAGATTTATCGCTAATCTGTATTTGTATAAGCTATCCTATTGGAGAAAAAAATTCTTTTATTACCACCAAACATTTACGGTCGATGATTTTTAAACATCTTTTTTTCGCGTTCAATGGGTTTTTTTTTTTTTTTTTCAATGTTAAAGTTTTATATTTCAGAAGGAAAAAAAATGATAAAAAAGTCCCATTGCAAATCAGTAGGTGCCATATCAATCTTAATAGGAAACATTTTCGACAATTACATCTATGTCTTACCATACATATGTTTTCGAGAAACAAATAAAAAGCCCGATATAACCGATTGAGAGATACTCGTATAACGAATAGCGATACAACTAGGAAATACTGCACATTCGAATTTGAAAAATACATGTAAAAAAGATCGATATGTTGAAACATCAATGTTTTTACTTGTAATCGCGAAAAAAAATTCACTCAAATTTGGGTCTAAATCTTGATTTTGCTCACACCCGAATGAATTTTGAGCAGATTTTTCATCCTGTCAGCACGCAAATATGTACCTACCAACAACAAAACATATAACTAGCCGAAAAATCCTTTTCAACCGCCCCCGAGTTTATTACAACGAGTTTTCTCGTGACGTCTGTATGTACGTATGTATGTGCGTATGTATGTATGTATGTATGTCGCATAACTCAAAAACTATATGCCGTAGAAGCTTCTAGTTTGGTATGTAGGCTCTGAAGGGGGTCTAGTTGTGCACCTCCCCTTGTGGTTGCGTTTGAATATTCCCAAGGAGCTGTTTTACCCCTTTTTGGGGGTAAATCAGTATTAATTTCAAAGCAGACTAAAGTGATATGAATTGGAGTGACAACTTGGCGATACATCGCCAAGCCATTGGTCGCCAAGTATTTGACGCCAACTTGGCGATCAATTTGGCGAAAAAAAATATTTTTTGAATTTGGGTTCCATTTTGCGTTATTGGCGATATTCTGCGAAAAATCCACTGAATGGTGCGGCGATATTTAGAAAATTAATCATTGCAAAACATTTTTTTGCATTGTTTTGTGGTAAACTAGTTGTGTAAATGTTTGAATTGTTATCTTGCTCACTCCAAGCACTATTTTAACACTTAAGGCATCTACTAAGAAATTTACGCGTAAAGGGAAGAAGTGTGGGGTGGGGTACATACCAAAAATTTTTTCATCGATGTATCAATACCATAGATGCTATCATTTCAACATCGACGTGTCGAAACATCGATGTTTTGTCAACGATATCGTACCCCTAATGCTTACTCGATTTTATTACGATCAACCGAGCAGTCTCTAGTACAGCTTCTAATATTCAACGGCATCTTTACCACACTGTAAAAATGAATGTTGTTTTCGCAGTATAATACAGCTAATTTTATGGTAATAAACTGTAAAAACTGCTGATTTTACAGTACTAAACTGTAAAAATTGCTGATTTTACAGTGCTAACTGTAAAATTGCTGATTCAATCTTTTATTACCGTGCATTTTACAGTTTTAAACTGGAGCCTTTGCTGCGAGTATTATACTATTGTTTTTACAGTATAATACAGCTAAATTTTACGGCAATAAACTAAAATTGCTAACCTTACAATAAGAAACTGTAAAATTGCTAGTTTTGCAGTTTATTACTGTGCTTTTAGTTTTAAACTGGAATCTATTGCTGCCAGTATTATACTTTAAAAGCAACAGGAATTTTTTACAGTGTATGTCGGAGTTAAAAATAAACATACTCTTATCATGTGAAAATGAAACTGGCATATATTTTCTTGCAACAGGAGCAAATTTCTTGGAAGCAATTACATTATTAAGACGTGAATTCATTGCTAATCACTGACGAGGGGTGTAACACTTAAATGCGTACATTTCATGACAGACAATGCAACAATGATATTTAGACTCTTCAAACTCGATAAACTTGATTTTTGGCTGATGCCTTATCAGTTCGGGACGGGCATTGTGTATTTGCGAAGAACCACATGAAGATTTTTGGGCTGCCCTTGTGGAAAGAGACTTCAAGCGGAAATACCTGTTGCAGGGTTTGGAAAAAACATGTCCAGTTGGACATGAAACGAAAGCGATCTCATGGCCACTTGCGTAATCATTATGAAACAGATAGATATATAACATCATGTGTCACGTTTCAAAGTAGATTATCCAAATGTCCGAACAATGAACCATTACGAGTAATTAAATTTCAAGGTCGCGACATTGGTGATTTTTTCCTCCAACAATTAGTAGTTCACAGATCGGTTAAAAGGCTAAATCCGTAATCCGGGTCTATTTAGACATAAATATGAATTTATGTGTGTTTGTAAGTCTAAAAATCATAAGGAAAAAGGAAATGACATTTAAGTTATATTGAGAAACGGGGAAAAAGGGATACGGGAGTTCTGTTTTTAATTAGCTTGCTAACGTGTTGCTTTGGCCAGATTTACAGTGAGTTATGGTATCTAATAAAATCAATTTTGAACGGAGAAAATATTTAGTTCCTCGAAGCATTAGAAATGATTCTAATATATTTTTTAATTTCATTAATGCAGTGGTGTCCAATATTTTTAACTCGAGGGCCGCATCCAATATTAATTAAGAGGAGTCTCGCGGGCCAAAACGTATTTAAAATTAAATATATTTGGACTTTTTCTGCAATAGACTATCGAAAGACACGGAAAAATAAAGAAAATTACAAGCTAAGAATTGTGGAGTATTGTTTTTTTTTTTTTTTTTTCTTTTCAAGATTTTATTCACTTTAAGGGGCCTGCCTTAAAATGGCCATTTTTGCAGAAAAAATGTTTTTTATTTTATTGTATTTTCTTACGTAATAGATTTTTAGGACTTTAAAAAGGCTTCAATTTTGTTTCTACGGTAATTAGCAGCGAAGTTATAGCTAATTAAGTGCACCGGAAGTGACATCGTAAGAACCGGAAGTTGACATTAAAGACTGCAAAAATCCAAAAGATCGGGAAAAAATTAAAGCTGTAAAAAAAGAAACATATTGACAAGTATAATCAAAGAAAGTGAAAGAAAATACTATAGAAAATGTTTTCCTCAAAAATTTTCAAAAACTTTAATACCAATATACGAGAAATATTCAAATGCGTTTTATGAGAAACTACTTTTTTCGAGATTTTCATTCACGTCAAATCTCATAACTTGAGAAGTCTTATACCTAGAGACCTGATTTTTTCAGACAATGCTTATCACACTTATAGCTATGTTTCGAACTATAATCTAAGCTCTAGGTCAGTAATTACAAAAATTACAGACCTTTATCCGGGAAATATTGAGGGTTTTACGGTGGAAGATCGGCGAACTTTAATAAAGTTGGCATATTTCTTTTAATTTTTTGACTATTGTGTAACTTTTAGTTCACAACACAGATAAGTAACGTAGTAACTTACACTCAAAAGGATTTTTCGATATATTGAGTTTAAATGAGTGTACAAAGTTTGGCATAAACAGTAAAATTAGCTTATTTTTTACTCAAATTTCCCAATTTCTAAAAATTTTATCAGAAAAAAATAATTTTTCTTTCAGTTTCCTATTTTTAATCACTCTTTAGTTGAAAAAAAATATGCAGTGAGTTGTCATGAGGAAGAGTCATCTAGATATCCTGGTAGTTTATTCACTGGCTGAATCAATACATTTTTGCTGTCTATGCCTGATTGTAAAATTTCTCTTATTGAACCATTTTACCCCGCCTGACCCTCTTTATACATCATTAATAATCAAGATTTACTCATAACAGGCCAGTCATTTAGGGGGGATGGGAATCCCCCCTAAATGAGGGGGGTAGGGTGATGGGAATCCCCCCCCTAGCATTGAGAAATCAAAGTATTTATACATAAGTGGCCATGATTTTTGTTGTTTTTCGATGAAACTGCATTGTGTTTCAGCCTTTGCCCTCCCCCACCCCCCATTGGTAAAACTTGAAGTGCCTAGACTCAGAATAACTCTTTATGAACTATTGCTTAAAAATCAACTAACTTTATAGAATTAAAATGTATTAAAACTACACTGTAAAAAAATGAATGTTTTTTTACAGCATGATACAACTCATTTTATAGTAATAAACTGTGGAAAATGCTAGCTTTGCAGTGTTAAAATGTAAAATTACTACTTTTACAGTAAAATACTATGAAAATGCTAATTTTAGTTTATTACCTTGCATTTTAGTTTTAAGCTGGAACCTCGGCTGCCAGTATTATACTGTTGTTTTTGCAGTATAATGTTGCTAAGTTTTACGGCAGTAAACTAACATTTTTAACTTTACAGTAATAAAATGTAGAATTGCTGGTTTTACAGTTTATTAATGTTCATTTTACAGTTTTAAATTGGAAGTTCCTTTTTTGTAGTGTGTACCCAAAATATTGCTTTTTAATTCAGTGGGATGCTTTAAAATCATTTTACATCAAACTATAATTTTTATTATATATATATATATATATATATATATATATATATACATATATGAGAAATTATAATATATTAATTAAACAGAGAAAATGGAATGAACATCTGAAAAATACACCGACTTCACACAAAGGAAGTTGATTTAATACCTGTCGTGAGGAAAAACTGAATTAAATTCATTTTTTAAAAGATCTTTCAGTCATTTATTGCATGTAATTATTCGTTTGACGATATGTCTCCGTTCTCTTTAGTAATTGTCGAGTAGTTTGTTCAAACTGAGTGGGCGTTCGGGTTTTGGACGCTCTACCATAACTAACAAGTGAATACACTGTAAAAAATGAATATTGTTTTTACAGTATAATACAGCTATTTTTATGGTAATAAACTGTAAAAATTGCTAATTTTACAGTGTCAAACTGTAAAAATTGATAGCTTTACAGAACTAAACTAAAATTGCTACTTATACAGTTATAAACTATAAAATTGATAAATTTACAGTTTATTACCGCTCATTTTACAGATTTGAACTGGAACCTCTGCTGCCAGTATTATACTGTTGTTTTTTACAGAACAATCCAGCTAAATTTTACGGCAATAAACTGTAAAATTGCTTATTTTACCGCAAGAATTGGTAAACTGGCTAGTTTTACAGTTCATTACTGTACATTTTACAGTTTTAAATTGGAACCTCGGCTGCCAGAATGATACTGTAAAAACAACAGTTCGTTTTTTGCAGTGTAAGCGATAAAGAAAACCCAGTTACAAAATTTGCTTCTTGTAGCACAATTTATGCTGGAAGAATCTATGAATTCCGCAACTAAACAATACAAAGGTAAAAGATGCTTCCCTTTTAAATCTTAGCATTGTCTGCTGTCATCCATTCAGAGAGACAAAAATCAATAGTTTAAGAGGCGATGCTCTCATCCAGTCCTACTCTTGACGACTGGGAGAGTTTTGGCGAAAAGTTTCGTAGCACATAATCCCCTGGAGCTGCTTTAGAATTATGTCTGCAAAGCTCTTTACAAAAATAAACAAACTTGGAGACGATCTTTTCAGCAGTAAAGGACTTAGTTGATGCTCGGAAATACTATTCCAGGCAAGAATGTCTTTGTTCTTCTTCGCTCTGTTAGCAGCTACAGTAGGAAATTTTTAAAAATAGTGTTTTAAATGAATATCCTCATCGCGTTCTCTTTCTCTTGCTGTTGAACTTGAGCCAACCTTTGACGGCCTGTCTGCGATTGGGTATTTCATGTTGGTTTCTGTTGGGGGTTTTCCTGAAACATTTTGAATTTCAATCATAAATTTTTGGTTCGCGTATTCTTGCAAAGTCGCAATGTATATTTTCATGCATGTTAAGCATTTCCCAATCATAGACAAGTGCGTGCCTTTTGTCACAGTATGACGAACTTTCTTTTAATTTGATTGGCAGCCGTTCTATCATCGGGAAATGCAACTAGCTATGCCATGTAAATTAATTCGTTTTATATAATGTGTTCGCAGGAACTTACTGATACTTTGGCAAAAGAAGCAAGACAATTAAATACCAACAGAGTTACCAAAGTCACTCTCTGTGATATTATTTCTGTAGCTAGAGAAAACTAATCGACAGAAAAATCAAATTAAAATTCCAAATTCCAGAAATAAGTATCAATAGAACCCTTACCAGTACATTAACAAGACTTAAGACAGGACATTTCAGGAGGATGAAGATACATAAAGACGGGACAAGGACGTATTGCCTCTGCAAAAATTGCCCTGATACAGAACTAAGCCCCGAGCACCTTTACAACTGTCCCGCTATCCTGGCGCAATTGCAACAAATAAGTGACAATCCGTGGCCAGAATTATACGGGTGAATATCAGGAAAAGTGCTAATTTAAGTCACAAATGAATTTCTCAAGCACTTCCAAATAAAACCAAAAATTTTTCTTTTCCCATACAGTAAAATGCGTCGCACATACAATCCATGACAAAATTTTCAGGTTTTACTTTAATTTGTGACAATAGAACTCTTTTTATTGCCTCAATGTCATGTCGGCAGCGCGTCACACATTCGAATCGCAAAGTTCAAAAAAATCCTCTTGATTATAAAACATCGCAGCAGAAACAAATACAAAAGGAAATAATGCGTTTTATGTTCATCTATGACAATTAACTTTTGAGTTTTAAATAAAATGAATTTAGATCGATAAAAAAAGCAATTTCTGCTTGTCACAAGTTTTCATAACATGACGAATGAACCAACTTCCGGAATGATAAAATCTAGACAAAACATTTTTTGGTGCCAAAAACTTACGCTGGGAGAAGCTCTAATATGTGATGTTTCAGTCCCGATAGAAAATTTTCACTTCGGCTGCATTAAATTACAGGTAAGATTTTTTCAATCTTGACTTATCTGTTTCTACCAAATGAAGTGTCATGTCGGCAGCGGAATTTAAGACACAAAATAAAGTAATTTTTCAATGTATTTTTGCACAATGGAAAAGAAACCTATTGTCATGGACATAATAATGTGTTTTTATTTTCGAAACTTCAATTAGGAATGTTCAGCTGTCATATTGCGGGATATTTGTCATGTCGGCAGCGGTCATGTCGGCAGCGCCGAAGTAGAAGGTATTTGTTATGAAACTGATGCGTGCGTTACCGATGTTTTTTCGCAATTTTTTCTTCGTGTTATGAGTTTGTTGAGTTTTAAAGTACAAAGGTAGATTCAAGTGCATCGTTTTTCCTGCTAAATATTCCTATTTTAGCAGTTTATTCATTGTTTTTTAAATGCTTCAAAAACATTAATTTTTCCGCAAAATTTGAGTTTTCAAACAAAATTGCCTTTTTTTACCCTCTTTTCTTTTACATCAATATTCCGACCTTCGTTTCTAACTACTGCACCCAAAAATATAATTTGTTTTAAAATGGAAAACTTAAGAACAGTTTAGTGAAAATCTCCCTCCCCCGCCAAACTCTGACTGTCTTGATCTAATTTCGTTTTTAAAGATTGTGTTAAGAATTTTACTTTATTTTATTTTTAACTATTCACCTATTTATCTGTTTGAAAAAAACTTTGTCGCAATTATTTAGACTTTAACTAACTTTTAATTAGTCTAATTTTATTTATAAAACTAAAAAGCGTTCAGGCTCTGAAAATATTATTATATTCTAAGTAATTATTATTTTATTTTTAAACATAAAAGGTAGTGAAAGTGTTTACTTTTGTGCAGTAAGTGTAAAATCTGTAATATTTGTCAGTTCGGTAGCATTCTCATCATGTCGGTAACGCTCATAGACAACCCCCCCTAAAAGAGGGGTAAATGTTCACTTTGATCATGCCCCGAATTTTTAAAAAATATTGTTGCTAATGTGTATTTGAAATACCCAATTAATTTAATTTTCTGAGTATCTTTAAAAATTGAAAATTTCCATGGTCAAATTGGCACTTTTCCTGATATTCACCCATACAAAGAAAATTGTCTTCGTATCGCTGATGCTGTTCGTAGGATCTTAGGTCCTATTGAATTTTCTATCTGTGACACGAAACCAACCAACCAACCAACCAACCAACCAACCAACCAACCAACCAACCAACCAACCAAGGAACTTAGTTTGTTCTTTTTTCTAATTTTCCACTTGATGTTAAAACCTTAGTTTTTTTTTTCCTCAGCCGAGTTGGCTACAAGCTTCATCTATGTAAATGTCCTGCAATAAATGTTATTTAAAATTTAAAAATTCTCATTATACTTAACTACAATTCTCTCTGGTCGGGAACTTCAAAATATGATAAACTTGAAATCTCAATTTTCCCATCAAAAATTCAATAGTTTCGAAGTTTTTTACTGTATTTAACCCATTAGTACCTGACATTTTTTCCCAAAGATATTTTGTATACTGGTTACAAACAGTGTTTAATGGACAGGAAAAATAATAAAAAAACTATTATGCAAAAAATAATTTTTTTATCAAGGAAAGAAAAATCGTCCCTTAAAAGTTACGATAGACCCCAGAGGGTACATACTTTTTTTACTAAATTTTTTTTCTGCCTGTGATATAACATGTAAAAAGACATTTTATAAGAAGAAATAAAATCAGCATTTAACATAAACTGGGAAGCTGGGAATAACTTTGAAAACTTGGCTTTTTTTTCTTGAGATTATTAACGATGTCATTTTTGATAAAGATCATATTAAAACTGCTACAGAACCCACTTTACAATGGTTATGTGCTGCAATCTGTTAATAACGAATTGAAACAATACCAAGGTACTCATTGAACACTATTATTTCGTTGAAATGTTCATTTTGGGGAAATTCAGACCCTTTTTTGGACCGTCCCTAAAAAGGGACGCTAGGCATTAATGGGTTCTTGAAGTAAGAGAGCCAAAGTTTTCAAAAATAATTTGACCCAGCGAAATCAGAATGTCAATGTCATGTTTGAAAAAATTCGTTGATTTTAAACAGGTGATGCTACTTTAAACTCCATGACTTCACACTGAATTCTTTTGATGTTGTCCAGCTAGGTTAATGGGGTACTGGAATGTCTCAAATTGAGCTTTCAATAATATCCTTGCACGTGGACCTCTAACAAGGCGCCAACCTTGATTCATTGCAGGGCACTCTAGAGGAATCTGGGGGTATAGATCACCCCCTTAAAAAAAAAAAAAACAGGTTGGTCTAGCTCCGTGAAAAAAGTTCAGAATTGAAATTTATTTTTAAAAATGCAGTTATAGTCATCTCTGTGCTTTTAAGAAGAGTGTAGAGGCATGGGAGTAGTTCATGGGTTTCCTCTGACAAATGTTCAAAATTGAAGCCGAAAATCGGACAATTTTTTGAAAAGTTACATTTTTTCAAAATTCCAGACACTTTTTATTTGCATTTACAATTGTACTTACACAGCTTTTGGCAGGTATTACAAATTAAGATTCCAAAATGTGTCTTTCTCGATCCACCCAATTGAACACCATCTTAAATTAAGAGTAGAATGCTGAAATGTTATTAGAGTGATCTTATGCATAAATAAAAAATGAAAAAAATAGGGGGAATTTTGGTCTTTACAAAAAAAAAAGCACCCTAATATTCAGTTATGGGTCATTCCATAGTGACTAACTACATAATATTCAGAACTGATTTTGTAACTGTTTTTACTTGTAACTTAAAGGATAAAAAATATGTTTTAGTTATGCTGGTGGATTTACAATGTACATGGTATCTATGTATCATTTCTGCTAAGAATTTGAAATAAAATTACTGACAGTAGATATATTTTCAACCAAAATAGCAGCGGACTAACGCAGTAGTTGCAGCCCTGAAAATGAATGCTCATGTTGTGAGGCAAACATTTCTCAAAGTTAAGCAAGTGTTAAAAACTGAATGATCTACTTGAAAAATGTGTAAAGTTGGCTTTTAAAAGCATAAAACACATTTATTAAATCTTAATTTTTTTTAGTCTTAAGTGTCACTTTTACTCAAGATGGCGTGTGACTAACGTAACCATCGAATAACAAGCAGTAAACACACTACAAACTATTTATTATGGCCAATCTCAGTGACAATTACAATACTTTTTCAATTTTTTATAACTTCTTATGTTGTATGATTTCTATTTATTTATTTATTCATTGATACTTTTTTCACTTCGGTATTTTTTTTTCTTCGGCTGAGGTTGACATTTCTATGGAATGACCCTAATGGGACTGATCACGGATTCGGTGTACTCGGTACAGAGTTCGATTTCATTCCGTGCGAAACACATCGAAAGCTGGGTTTCTGTAGAATGCTTATCGAGAAAGCAAAAGAACAGCCACCAGCTTGCCAAGTTTAATCTACATTTGGAATTTTCGGATAGAAGGCGTGCCCGGCGATCGTTATGGCAATGGCATTCCGTCGTTGGATTGCTGCCCAAATTCTGTGCGAGGGAAGGAAATACCTAGGTCATAAGCAATGAGGAGATTAAGGTAAGGAGATTGGAGTCTTCAGATGGGGGTTTTATCTCTCTATATATTTAATAGGAAACATTCTAGTTTCATTTATGTATGAAACAGCTTTCAAGTTGTCTCTTTAAAGACCAAGGGACATGTGTGTCCCCTAAGCTCAAATATTAAAAATATGAAAAAGGATTTTTAAATCTACGTTAATCGTTTTTTAAGACTATTTCTGTGAGCTTGATTCATACTAAAAAGTATGAAACAAAATAAATACATGGCTTGCTTCTACACTGCGAAAAAAATGAACTGTTGTTTTTTTACAGAAAAAACTGGCAACCGAGGTTCCAATTTAAAACTGAAATAAACAGAAATAAACGGCAAAACTAGCAATTTAAGTTTCTTACTGTAAAGTTAGCAATTTTACAATTTATTGCCGTAAAATTGGCTGTATCATACTGTAAAAACAACAGTATAATACTGGCAGCAGAGGTTTCAGTTTAAAACTGTAAAATGCACGGTAATAAACTGTAAAATTAGCAATTTTGAAGTTTATTACTGTAAAATTAGTAATTTTTAGTTTATAACTATAAAATTAGCTGTATTATACTGTAAAAACAACATTCATTTTTTACAGTGTAGATGACAACAGTCAAAAATTTCAGTTGATCTAATTATATCTTTATACAGGGTGTTCACTCCTATCGTGGCCCAATAGCTAATTTCTAAACCGTTAGAGATAAGCATGGGCAATTCCACGGTAACTTTCGTTACATTTTGACCAACGCTTAGGCATTTAGCACCTCAGTACAGACAAATATTGTTATACAAACCTTGAACAAAATCATTCTATAAAAATGCCAGTCTAAAGCAAAATTAAAATGCAAAAATATTCGATGCATTAAAATTTTACAAAATTTAGCAGTCAAAAATAAGGCAGTAACTTACGTTACACAAAAAGGGAATGACATAATATGAAAATTGGTTCTAAGGCAAATTTCTGCTCTATTACAGCTGTTTTCTTGTTTAAAGTATAATTTATCAGTTCCTTATAAAGTACTAGCCGGGTACCCGGCCCTGCCCGGGTTTCTGCTGAGTATAGTGTTTTAGTGACACTCGTTCATGAATTTTTCAACATTAAAGTGCATATCTATATACATAATGGCTACTTCTGTAAGCAACGGTATTTTTTTCTGTCTGGACAAACTAAAAAAACTGTATTACACACCGCAAATACAAATGCAAGCAACAAATAATGTTTAGGTAAATCGGAAATGTTATAAGCTTGGTACAGGGTGCGGCGGAGAAACTTGCAGATTTGAAAAGTCAACTAAGGGAAAAGTACTTCATGTATCAGTTTACTACTTTTTATAAGATATGGTACCCATTCTGAATTTTTATATTAGCTAGATTTAAAAACTACATCGGGAAGCATGGCGGCCCCTGTTAATGATGCACTCATCTACCCTAGATTTGAAGTTTTGTTGAACTCTTTCGAGCATATCGACTGGGATGTTGGTGATAGCAAGCCGGATACTGTTCTTGAGGTGTTGCAGGGTCCGGGGCTTGTCGTTGTAAACGATCGATTTGAGATACCCCCATAAAAATAGTCACGGCGTGTTAAATCGGGGGAGCGGGCTGGCCACGGTACGTCACCTTTCAAGGAGACGTTATCACTTAACTGGTGAACCACATCAAGTTTGTAGGGATGAAGCTGGAGTTCGTCGTGAAGAATTCGTCTCAGTGTCCAATCAAAAATACCCAAAGCAGCAGCGTGTTTACGGGCCGAACGCCTGGGAGAGCGCAAAAAAGACTTCCTCACTTTTTCGACGTTTTCTAGGATTCTGGGAATCCGTTGACCTCCTGGGCCTCTTTCTGCCACACCCCAACTTTCCCTGAATGTTTTCACCCACAAAACAGTCGATTCCCAGCCAGGAATGGGAACAACGGGCTGAATTTTGAACCGAGTTCGGAAGGCACGTTCAGTGGCGACCACCGACAGATTATTTGAAAAGTAAGATTCGGCGGCGAACGCTCGTTGTTCCTTCGTCCAACGCATGGCGACAACTAAACTATAAGATAACAAAACTTCAGGACCTTCTCTTTAAAATGAGACTCTTCCCACTCCTTTCTGACCACTCCTTGCTAATTAGCATCCAATTAAAATCAGCAATTTTCTTTGTCGCACCCTGTAAAATCAATCGCACTGGAGTCAAGTATTTCCAAACATTACACGTAAAATAAGTCCCATCATTAGTTTATATCCTTGTGACTACACTGTTGAAAACATCTTATATGACTATAAACATTTTCTGTTCTCTAACTGTTGCCAAAATCAATTCCCTTTTTATTTACCACGTTAGCGATTATTGGCATAGATGAATATAAAAATCCTAAGAAAGCAATAAATTTCATACTTACTCCAGCGAAGCCTAGGTTCAAAATTTTCACCATGATTACTATTAATATTGTTGTTGCATGGCAACCAAATTTTTGCAACAATGCACTGAAAATTTAATTATTTAATGGGGAAATTAAATGAAATTTACTATTTTCCATAATAACTTTTTTAAACTAAGCTTTTTAGAAATAAATTATAGCTTATCCTGCTCTCTGTTACTGTAGCTATCTAACGGTGCAAAAATGGTTAAAATCGGTTCAGTAGTTTAGAAGATTACCCCGGACATACGGTTTCAGAAGTAGTCTTTTATGTATATAGATAATTTATCAGTTCCTTATAGGAATTTATTTTCATAAATTTAAAAATTTATTTCAAAAATTGAGAATTATGGGAATTTTTGACTGGGTAACTTATGTTACAGTAACTTACGTTACAAAATTTTTACATACAAGCAAATCTTTATTACAAAAATTAATGAATAAAAATTACAGCTTAGTTTAGATCAAAATATGGAAAATTAACAATTATGAATTGAATTTATAGAAATTAAATACCAAATTCAATGACCAATCAAAAATATTATATAACATAAGACTTTTAAATGCAAACTTGTCACTGTTATTAACAAGTTCAGGTAGGTTTAATTTTTCGAATCACGTTTTCTTTCTCATAATAAATTTCATCTGTCGTTTCTGGCCATTTATAATAGGTTCCAACAGCAGCCATTACTTTCACTTTAAACTTGCTTCTTCAATAATCGTCACAACTCAAGAATACAATGTATTTTCGTACTTCATCACACACCACTCACCGGCTTTTATCTCTGTTTTTTCTTCTTGTTCCTTGAAATACTTAACTAAACGAAACCCTACAGTTTGTCCATTTCTAGTTCTTAAATGCTGATTGTCAATGTGCGGATCTTTGAAAAATAGTTTTGATAAATTTTGCTTTTTCAAAAATATTTCAATAGCATCAAGGGTGACTTTTATTTATAAATCTGTAATATCCACATGACTTTTCACATACCCCTTTTACAGCGCATCTTTCTGCAGAGTTCAGTGGCATTTTAATGCAGAATGAAATATATTTCACCTGTAAGAGATAAAATACTTTTATATTTGTTTTTTCCAAAACATATTTCGAAACTTTAAAGCATAACAGAAGTCATTTTTGAACAATTTATAGTAAATTACCTCTTAAATATTTATGCAGTGACATTGTTTAGAGATAATTAATATCTTAAAAGCCAAAAAGAAACATATAATTTATAATAAAGGTGTATTGTAATTTTTTTTAACAAATAGAGACATTTTAAGAAATGATTAATTTAAATTAAGTAAATACAGTACATTTAAAAGAATTCTTGAATAAACTACTCCTACTAACCACATAGGCAGGGGTGCCCACAGGGGGGGATTACGGCGCAAGTTGCGCCATCAAAATTTTTGGGGGGGAATTTTTAAAACTAATTTATTTATTTATTTAAGTTATTTATTAATTTATTTTTAAAATTAAATTAGTTACTGATTTTTTAAATGTAAATTATTCATTAATTATTTTTTTTAATTTAAATTATTTCTTTATTGTTATTTATTTATTTGTTTATTTTGTGTGTGCATGTGTGCTTGGAATGTCTGGAAGGGAAAAAAAGCAATTCTATTCTGCGCATAATTAGTACTTTAAAAAAATTAATAATATATCTAAAAAATAATAGTTATAATTAAAAAAAATAAATAAAAATACTTTAAAAAATAAATAAATAATATTAAAAAAAATAAATAAATAATATTAAAAAAATAAATAATATTTTAAAAAATAAATAAATAATATTTAAGAAATAAATAAATGATGTTTAAAAAATAAATAAATAAAAAAGAGGGATAAAAATAAAAAGCACAATAGGGTTGTGAAAAATTTTGGGGGGGGGGGGGGGGAATTTGCGCCATTGAGCTTGGGGGGGGATGGGCACCCCTGCACATAGGTATATTTCACAATTTACTTTCTTTATAAACACTAGTATTTAAGTTCTACTTAGGTAACTTACATTACCTGCATATGTGGGTAACTTACGTTACACGTTTTGATTGTAGCACAAAAAATTAAATAAACAATATTTTAAAAAAAACTTTAACTATTTGCTTAACACACACTTCTAAGATAGAAGATATAGCATTGTTAACATTGCATTGCCCTTTCTTTATGCACAACATGAACTTTAACATGTTTTTGGTAACTTACGTTACATAGAGCTGTGCATTTTTGAAGTTTACATAAATCACTTAATTTAGGTGAGTACATTCCTTTTAGCAATTCACAATGTTGAATTAAAGTGTAATAATCAATATTCTTCCTTTAAAACAGTTATCTAAAGAAAAAATTGAAACTTACCAACGTTCAAAGATTGATCATTTTCTTTACCAAAAGTTAAATATTCCATTTCCAACTTCAAAGTGCTGTCAAAACTAAAAATACAACATTCTAGACAAAAAATTGGTATAAATAATAAATTTCTAACATTTTTAAACCAAAAAATATGCAAAAGAGGCACATTGCTGTAATTTGATTTTTCCAACGCTTTTCCACACATGCGTGGAATTGCCCTATATATAGTTTATTTAGGAAAAAATCTCTAAATTACGAAAGGAATTTGGGCTACGAAATGTTTTTTAAAAAAATCAAATTTTGAAAGAGTTACGAAATTTTAATTTTTATACAGCTCTCCAGTCGTATTAATCATATTTAGTAAAACATTCTTCACACTGTAACGTTTAAAAGTAAAAAAAAATCACTCTTCTACGACAAAAATTGACCGAGTTATGACGTTTTGAAAAATGAAGATTTTGAAGGATTTCGCATACGGTCCCTTCAGCGATCTCTCAATGACGTCATGAAATAATGCAAAATCTTGATTTTTCAAAACGTCATAACTCGGTCAATTTTTGTCGTAGAACAGTGATTTTTTTTCAGTTTTAAACGTTACAGTGTCAAGAATGTTTTACTAAATATGATTGATAGGACTGGGGCGCTGTATAAAAATTAAAATTTCGTAACTCTTTCAAAATTTGATTTTTTTTAAAAACATTTCGTAGCCCAAATTCCTTTCGCAATTTAGAGATTTTTTCCTAAATAAACTATATGCTCATCTCTAACGGTTTAGAAATTAGCTATTGGGCCACGATAGGAGTGGACACCCTGTATGCTGATTAATGCTAAAACATACAATAAAATTTAAATTTATAAACTGATAGAAGAAATAGGCGGTATATAGGTTAGTATGAATAGCTTTCATTATACCGCCTATTTCTTCTATCAATTTTTTAATTTAAATTTTATTATATGTTTTAGAATTAATCAGCATATAAAGAAAATTATGACACATGAAGTAAGTAGAGAAATAGTCTTTAATAATGAAATGCAAATGGAGTGGAAGGCCAAAGATCCGAGCCTCAGAAATTCGAAACGTCAAAACTCCGAACGCCCTCTCGAAAATATTTAATAAATTTTCCAGAATGCTCCGCAAACAATAAAATTACATTTTTGGATAAGATTTGCTTAAAAATGTAATTACATACAGAAGATGGCATGCACTGCATTGTGTTTTATGTACTCAGATTCCTTCTCTGCAAAGAAGGAATTTGAGAAGTAAACAGATTAACAAGCAAAGATTGAAATTTCCATTAGCTTTTCATCTTTAATTTCACTCTTTTTAGCCTACTTTCCCGTTAAAAATAAAAGAAAGACGAAAAGAGCATTAAAAGTGGCTTAATAAATCTAAAAATATCGCCAACTCAAAAAAAAAGTCAAAAAGAAATGAAAAAGTGAAATAAATATCGAAAAATTAAAAATTAGAAAGTAGGGTATTGAGATGGGGAATTTGTGTCTGTCGGTCGGTCGGTCTGTCTGTCCCCCCCTCCCCCCCCACCTAATAACTTTTTAGTGAACAGTCCGATTTGAACAAACTTTTTTTTGTTCGAAAGATCTTATCAAGGATACTTCATTCCCGTATTTACATTTCCGATTTGAACTATTTTTCGTTCAGCATTGAGCCGTTCAAACAAGTTGTCTTTTGAAACAACTTGTCAACTGACTTTTGTCAACTAATAACTTTTAAGTGAACAGTTCGATTTAAACAAACTTTTTTTGTTCGAAGGATTTCAGCAAGGATACTTCATTAACATATTTAAATTTTCAATTTGAACATTTTTTCGTTCAACATTGAACCGTTCAAGCAACCTTTTCCCGCCTAATTGCTTTTAAGTGAACCGTCCGAATTGTATAAACTTTTTTTTGTTCGAAAGATCTCAGAGAGGCTCATTCCCATACTTCGCTTTTTGATTTGAACCATTTTTCGTTCAACGTTGAACCGTTCAGAAAAACTTAACATTAGCATCTACATGGAAATTTAAGTTGAATGTTGATCCTGAACTTAAAGACGGATTTCCTTCAAACTAACTTTGTAAGAAAATGGTTTTGATAAATAATGTATGTAAAGTACTTTTCTGAATAATCTTCTGTGAGGACTCTGATTCCGACTCAGACTCCGCAAACATGGCGGAAATGCAGGCTCAGAAAAAAATGACTGATTGTGCAGAAGGTTTTTTGTGTATTTATTTATTTGTTTTGTTTTATTTATTATTATTATTATTTTTTTTTTTTTTGGCAGACGATTTGTTTTTTGTAACAAAAACTTTTCATTCACGAGAGCATTTTATTCTTTATTTATATTTAACTACTGTCAACGAATAAAAATGAAATCAAGAGAGTATTGATCAGATGCTAAAATGCCAAATTCGATGTACGGAAAAGTAGGCTCGTTTAGTTCTTGACAGAACTTCTTATTTTACTCTCAGCTGCAGTTTTCTCTATCTAAATCAAACAGTTAACCATATTTTAACTTTTCAAATTAGATTACTCATGTGACTGCAAGTTTAGAAAATAATAACACTTAGAAATTAAGAAATATAATCATCATTTAAAAATAAGAATTTTTTAAAAGTCATTAAAGCCAGAAATTGAAATATTTTTGACTGCTATTTAACATAGTTACAATCCAAATGCGGCACTGCAGATACATGTTTCGGCGATACAAGAAAAGCCTTTTTCAATGCACAAAATGTGAGCTTATGAATGTAAAGATGCCACACCCACAAGCTCATATTTTGTACGTTGAAAAAGGCTTTCCTTGTAACGCCGAAACACTTGGCTGTAGTGCATTTGTGCTTTTAACGTTGATTTATTTGCTTTTAATATATTTTAATGTGAAAGCAAAGGAGAAAAAAACAGTCGACTTCACACTGAAAATAATATAAGAGTATGTTTATTTAACTAAACTCTATTGGATCCAGCATTTAACTTAATGACATTTGAAGACTCGCACTAAAAGTCATCCCAAAAATTCATTTAAACATTTCCGAATTAAGTTTTTAGTGAAAATGAACTCAAGTTATGTTCAGCAGTATTTGAACAAAACTTAATAATAATCGAAAATGAAAAAAAATCCAATTCCCAACAGAAAGTGAGAAATGCGCACTTTCTGCAGAAGTACATATAAACGAGAAATAGAACTTTTTAATGAGTAAAATAACTTCAGAATTTTATTTTAACTTGGCCATGGTGAAAAAAATTTAATAACCACCCATATGATAGTTGGATTGGTAAATTAAACAATAATAGAAAGAAAAATCTTTGATTAGGGGGTACAAATCAACTTTAAATAATTTGAAAAAGCATTTTAAACTGAGAGATAGTCTGAAGAAGCGGGGAGCTCCAAAGAAAAGAAGTAACTTAATTTGGTATGTCGTAGAATAAAAAACTTTTATTTCATACCCCAAATTTAAGTGAAGTTTTATCGTTACTTTTCTATATAATATTGCATTTTTTTTTCGCATCTCCATTTTGTGCAAAATGTTGCAATAAATTTGCTTATAACGGTTTGCTTTTTTTCATTCATATTGTTACAAATCTTGTAAATAGTTGTTTTTCCTGCCTTGTACCATTGCCACTAGATTTGGTTTTATCTGGCGACATGTTGCAAAAGAATCTGAAGATATCACTTGTATACCGGCCCTGTAACGTTTTGTAGTTTTTACACTTGCCCTACTTTTAATAAGCATGAAGACATTTTCGCGCTTCGTTGTATTATGGTGAGTTCTTCTTTTTATCCTTAGAATTTTTCGGAACACTCCGGATTTTGCTAGAAAGTTGTAGAAATTTCCTTCCGAGTATAAATAGCTGGCCTTAAACACAGTTAGTTAGTTCTTTTCAGATTTGATGTCTGGCAGACTCGTTTTTATTCGCTCGCGCGAATGGTTGTTTTGCTTTTGTAATTTTCTTAATTACTGCTTACGTTGGATACGTGGTACTGAGTTACTGTTGAGAGTACAGTGTACTGTTTGCTACCTAATTGCTGGATGTTTAGCAATTGTTTCCTGCTCCTATTGTAAATTAGTGTACATACTTGTAAATAAATTTATAGTTACTTCCTCAAGATTGGAATGCTTATTTAACGTTACAATTTTGGCGCCCAGCGTGGGGCATCTTCAAGGACTTTCTTGGAATTATCTGTGAACTTGGACTTTTCTTCCTGAGGACTTTTTGACTTCGGAATTTTATGGTGATTACTCGAGGAATGGAGGAACAACTGAAACAACTCCTTGATGCGATCAACGCTGTTAAAAGTGACATGACTGCGAATCAAGAATAATTAAAAAATGATCTGGCTACTAATCAAGAACAATTAAAGAATGAGCTGGCTACTAATCAAGAACAATTAAAGAATGAGCTGGCTACTAATCAAGAACAATTAAAGAATGAGCTGGCTACTAATCAAGAACAATTAAAGAATGAGCTGGCTACTAATCAAGAACAATTAAAGAGTGATTTAACCGCTAGCATAACTTCAAGTCAAGAAGAAATGAAGAGCGATCTAACGTCAATGAAAAGTTACAAGCAGTTTAATGGAAACTAAATTTACCAACATGGAAAATAACGTGGAGGCTCTCGAAGATCGAATCACCACAGTACAAAACCATGTGGAAAAGAAAATTAAAGAACTTGAATCGAAGTTATAAGCATCCTGCAACAACTCAAGTGACTGTGTAGCTGCAGCTGGAACTTCTCGTCCATCCATTAAACTGGCCACATTTGACGGGAAGACCTCGTGGAATATTTACAAGAAGCAGTTCCTCATCGTTGCAGAAGCAAACTCCTAGGACTCTTCCACGAAAGCCTGTCAACTTGCAGCCTCGCTGACAGGGGATGGGAATGACATACTACAGACCTTCCCTGAGGACAAGCACCGTGACTTCAAAGCCTTATCATCGGCCTTGGAGCTTCGCTTTGGCGAAGCATGCCAAAAAGAATTCAGCCAACTCCAGCTGAAATCCCGACTCCAGAAGGCTGGAGAGACTTTGCAAGTTTTTGCAGCAGACGTTGACAGGCTTTCCCATCTCGCCTTCTCGAACTGTCCTTCGGATGTTCGCGATAGCCTGGCCCTGAACTACTTTATCGACTGATGTGGCTCGTCAATTTGGATTCAAGATCTTATGGACGCCGCCCTGCGGTACTCTCCAAACTGTGACAGGTGACAAAATCGAGATTGAAGGAAAAGTGATCTTAGAAATAATGTTCGGAGCGTCACTTACCATCACACGGCAATCGTCGCTGACATTACAGATCCCTTCATTCTCGGACTGGACTTTTTGAGAAAATTTGATTTTTCTATCAACTTTAAAAATAATGAGCTCTCGATGAGGGAAGACATAGCAATTTTCAATGCTGAAAATAACTTAAAATCCGCTCATCAAATGATAGCCAAAACAGATTTATTGATTCCCCTTAGATCAGAAGTACTAATACCCGGCTCCATCAAGGAAAACAACAGCTTTAAATTCGGCCTAATTGAATATCCAAACCAGAGTAATAGCCCAAAAGGAGTACTAGTGGCATCTACACTTGTGGACCTTTCAAGGAATGCAGTTCCTGTGAGTCGCCAATGTAAGTGAAAGACCGAGGAATACTAAGAAAGGAGAAGTGTTGGCAACTTGTACTCCCGTAAACTGCATCATCAGAAGAATTGATTCCTCCGAGACTGTCTTCCGAGTCCTTGACTTCGAAATTAATTGGGAGTGCACCATTATCGAAGGATCAAAGATACGCTGCGGAAAAATTGGTGGACAACTTCAAGCAGGTGTTTTCATCTACATCCGAAGATGTTGGTCGCACGAGTTTAACGCAGCATAGGATCGACACTGGAGATCATCCCCCTATCAAGCAGCATCCAAGACGACTACCGTTCGCCAAGAAGGAAGAGGTTGAGATCCTCTTGAAAGAGATGCAGGAGAATGACGTCATCGAACCCTCATCCAGTCCTTGGGCATCCTCTATCGTCGAAAGAAAGACGGCTCCACCAGATTTTGTGTTGATTACCGACGACTGAATGACATCACCAAGAAGGACAGTTAACCTCTTCCACGGATCGATGACACTCTGGACACCCTTTCCGGACACAAGTGGTTTTCAACCCTGGATCTGAAGAGCGGCTACTAGCAGGTGGAGATACACCCCGACGACCGAGAGAAGACGGAGTTTACAACCGGACAAGACTTGTGGCGTTTAAAGTGATGCCGTTCGGCCTCTGCAATGCACCGGCCACGTTCGAGCGTCTTATGGAATCAGTGTTAAGAGAACTCTCTTATGAATCCTGTCTTGTCTACTTGAACGACATCATCATCATAGGACGCAGTTTTGAGAAACATTTGGCTAATCTTAGGAAGGTCCTGCAAAAGCTTAAGGAAGCCAACCTGAAGTTGAGCCCGTCCAAATGTAATTTGTTCCGCCTTGAGGTGAACTACCTTGGTCACATTATCCCTTCAGAGGGTGTACGAACAGATCCAGACAAGGTATCTGCAGTCAAGAATTGGAGTCGCTCCGAAAATGTCCATCAGCTGCGAAGTTTCCTGGGGCTCTGCACGTACTACAGGAAGTTTGTGAAGGGTTTTTCCAACCTTTCTCGACCTTTGCATAAGCTGACGGAGAGCAATCAAAAATTTGAATGGTCCAAAGAATGCGAGGATGCATTTATGCAACTGAAGGAGGCTTTAACATCAACGCCTATTCTCTCTTATCCTCTGCCTGAAAAATCCTTCATACTTGACACTGATGCGAGCCACGAGAGCGTTGGAGCTGTTTTTTATCTCAAGAAATAGACGGTAACGAACATGTCATCGCCTACTGGAGCAAATGCTTATCCAAGTGGGAGCGAAATTATTGTGTCACGAGAAAGGAATTGCTCGCCATAGTTAAAGCTGTAGAACATTTCCATCATTACCTCTACGGCCGTAAATTCTTGCTCCGGACCGATCATGCCTCTTTAACTTGGCTTTTGAATTTCAAGAATCCAGAGGGCCAGGCAGCCAGGAGGATACAGCGGCATTCATCTCTGCTGTGTTTAAGGGCCTATGTAAAATCCTCAAAATTGAGAAAACTCGAACGACACCACTACACCCACAATCGGTCGGCATGGTGGAGAGATTTAACAGGACAATCCTTAATAATCTCTCGCTTATGGTCTCCAAAAATCAACGGGATTGGGACAAGAAACTTCCTCTGTTCCTGCTGGCCTACCGCAGTGCTGTCCACGAGACCACCGGATATTCCCCATCACAGATGCTCTTCGGCCGAGAGCTTCGGCTGCCTTGTGATCTCGTCTTCGGTCTCCCTCCAGATGCGCCTTCATCGCCTGAGGAATACGTCCAGGATCTCCAGGCCCGGTTGGAGGACGTTCATCACTTCGCACGGGAGCGAATCAACATCGCGACGGAGAAGATGAAGACCCGATACGACAAAAGGTCCACTGGTCATGACTTTCAAGAAGGTGACAGAGTATGGCTATGGAATCCCATCCGACGTAAAGGTCTGTCACCCAAATTGCAGTCGCATTGGGATGGACCTTACACAGTCCTTCGCCGGCTGAACGACGTCGTAGTGAGGATCCAGAAGTCATCACATTCAAAACCTAGGGTTGTCCATTATGATCGGCTAGCCCCATACTATGGCCATAGTTTGTAAAATAAATCTAAAGCTACCATTGTAACTCGTTTGTAAATTTTGTAAATAACTTTTCCCTTTAATTGCTTGTAATATTACTTTATCAATGTTATTGTTTCCTTCATGTTCTCATTGTTATTGTTTATCCTGTTTACGATTGGTGATCATGTAATGTGTGCATCTGTAAATTTTCCCTTGCTTCCTTTCTAGGGATTGTACTGCCCGGGACGTGCAGTCCTTGGGAAGGGGGCAATGTTACAAATCTTGTAAATAGTTGTTTTTTCTGCCTTGTACCATTGTCACTAATTTTGGTTTTATCTGACGACATGTTGCAAAAGTATCTGAAGATATCACTTTTATCACTTGTATACCGGCCCTGTAACGTTTTGTAGTTTTTACACTTGCCCTACATTTAATAAGCATGAAGACATTTTCGCGCTTCGTTATATTGTGGTGGGTTTTTCTTTTTATCACTAGAATTTTCTTGAATGGATTATTTAAGTTATGAATAAATCGGAACACTCCGGATTTTGCTAGAATGTTGTAGAAATTTCCATCCGAGTATAAATAGCTGGCCTTGAACAAAGTTAGTTAGTTCTTTTCAGATTTGATGTCTGAGAAACTCGTTTTTATTCGCTCGGGCGAATGGTTGTTTTGCTTTTGTAATTTTCTTAATTGCTGTTTACGTTGGATACGTGGTGCTGAGTTACTGTTGAGAGTACAGTGTACTGTTTGCTACCTAATTGCTGGATGTTTAGCAATTGTTTCCTGCTCCTATTGTAAATAAGTGTACATACTTGTAAATAAATTTATAGTTACTTCCTCAAGATACTTCCTCAAGATTGGAATGCTTATTTAAGAAAGTTGAAGGTGCTACGGACTCGTTACAATATTTTAAATTTGCTGAAACACTACATACTATCATTTTTCTCATAATGTTGGCTTTTTCCTCTTCGTGTTTCAAATTTGAGCGAAATTGTATAGTTAATTTGGCTCAAAATATTGCATTTTCATACCACAATCCAAATTTTTAAAAGAGATGGTGGAGGAGCACACCTACGGTTAAGTGCCGAAACCCCCAAAAAGCCTGTGATGTTATTTTTTGTTAAATGTTAAAATTGTTTTTTTTTACAAAAATTTTTGGAGGAGGTCAAA
>JAXGGA010014945.1:0-30597 GCA_038373865.1 Uloborus plumipes | reverse complement strand
TATTACTCTGTTACAATTTGATTTTGTTTAAATGTTAGAAATTTCACTGTAAAATTTTTCTTTTGTTTGTTTAGCATTTTTAAATTGAAATGTGAATTTTCAGTGTCGCACTCTTTGTTTTGTGTTTTATTTATTGTGTGTGCAAACAGTTGAATTTAAAAAAGAAAATTCAGTTTCTTTCGTTGAATTACAATTTTTTTATTCAACTGCTATTTAGCACACACCATAAAATAACCACGAAACAGAATGCGACACTGAAAATCGAAATCATAAATACTAAACAAACAAAACAAAAATTAAACGGTATGAATTTTTAATATTAAAAAACATCAAACTGTAACAGAGTAATAAAACCGGGGACAAAAGACCCGCAGACTATCCCCAATTTTCAGGAACCACCATTGGAGTATTTTAGAAAACGTTTAAAAAACGCATTTAAAAAAAGCGAAAAAACGTTTACAAAACGATGCCAGATGACGTTTACAAAACGCATATAAATTATCTGAAAAGTCGTTTACAAAACGATGCCAAATGACGTTTACAAAACGCAAATAAGTTAGTCAAAAAGTCGTTTACAAAACGTACGCAATAACGTTTACAAAACGTTTACGAAAAGGTCTTAAAAAACGTTGCCAAGTGGCTCGTTTAGACCTTTCAATTGACGTTTTCGACAGACCTTTTGTAGACGTTTACTAAACGTACCTTTGCTGCTTGGGTCTGTGCTGAGGCCGAAACGCGTTTGCTCGTTTGCTCGCAGTTTGATCTTTAAGGCAGGGATTCAAGTGAAACAGGCCATCGCAAATTACAATCGCTACTGGAAATGAATTACATTAGAACATTTCTTGATAAAAACATCGTGACGTCAGCGTGACGTTTGCCTATGAAAAACGAGCTAGATAAAACGTCACAGCCTACTTGGCGAATAAGAGGAGATTGCTGAGTGCTTGTGAGCTCTTATTGGCTCCACCCGTAGTGACGTCATGTCAAGTTAAGTTGATGATAATGTAATTCACTTCCAGTAGCGATTGGAATTCGAAGCGATCGCAGTGCTGTTTCACTTGAATCCCTGCCTAAAACTGGTTAGCTTTTTGAAAAGGAGGAATTTTGGTCAAGTGGTCAAGCCAATGGCCTAGTAATCCTTTTTGAAAAGTAGAGCCTAAAATACTCGATTTACATGTTTAATGCTTTTAAACATCATTGTTTTGCTTTCAGAACATTAATTTCTTACGGTATTTTATTTAAAATTAATAATAAACAGTTACAGACAACCGCAAGAATCATGTGACTGTGATGTCTCACGGTTGTAAAAGAATTCACGGTCAAAATAACTATCAGATGGTCGAAATGGCTTTGTTTCCGTGAAACGAATAACATCCTTAAACATCCATTCAGATTGTGAAATAATGAACAAAATAAAATAAATAAAGAATAAAGCACTGAGATTTCAACGAATAAACTTATAAATTAATACATAATCAAGAGGATATACTGTGAAGGGCTAATTTTAACATACAGTATGCAATCCTCCATTAACTACGGATAAATGAACGTCTTGATGAAGCTGCTAACACTTCAGCATTTACATGACATAAAAATTTGTATTACATACTGTGCTACTAACAGAACAAAAGCTTCTATAAGTAATCATAAAGCGGGTAGATTCTTCAAGTTAAAATTTCCCCAAGATATCAAATTCAAGATGGCGGCTATTTGGTAAGTGGAATAATGACGTACGTCGCTTCGCCGACTGAAATGTAAACATTGCTGAGCTTCGGGTATGTAGAACTTTTTAAATTATTTCTATGTACAAATGGAATGATATGCCGAGCTCAGAGGAACTGAGATCTCGGCAAAGTGGGAATCGGGACTCTCCCGGTTCTAGTGCAAATCGAACTTATGGCTCAGGACATTCAAGAAAGTCGAGGCATTCTACTCAAAGTGGTGTTAGAAAACACAAAAAATCTGCTCACAAAGCTCATAAGAAGAAACACTTACGGCAAGAAAAAGAAATATTAATGCCTATAAAGCCGCTTGTGGAATACGACGATGTGAGTTCAGATTCTTCTTTTTTTTCGGACCACGGAAGTGCCGTTGATAAAAAATCATCTCCAGATTTGCGTGAGACGAGACACGAAAGACAACATTCTACTGTAAAATCAGATGTATCAAAGTCTCGTAAAAAGCGATCAAAAGAAAGGCATGCAAATGAAAAAAAGGAAAGAGTTAAAGAGGATTCCAAGCGTTCCGATGTTAAGAGTTCTAGCCATTCCAGAAAAAAGGATAAATCTAATAAAGAAACTCTTAAAAAAGAGCGTTCTTCCAATATTAAGGATTCCGGACATTTAAGTCATGTCAGACTCTCGGATCATCATGAACATGAACGACCGAGAGATAAAAGTAAGCCGAAAAAGAGGGATCGGACCCCCGAAACTCCCCGTGCTTACCGAACTCGAACTCCGTCGCCTGTGCGTAGTACCCAAGCCTGGGTGAATAAAGCAAGGCGACGGTCTCCAGACTCTCGAAGTAAATTTAATAAATTTGTAAAAAGTCCCAGTCCTTATTCAAGGAACTACAGTGCCTGGTCAATTAGTAGGAGTAGAAGTAAGAGTCCTATAGGGTAAGTTTCTTTGCTTTTTTGACTATCATGTGCTTTTTGTTTCATATGTTTTCGTTCATTCAACCTCCCATACATTTTCTTACGCACACTCAAATGGTAGGCACAAACCTTTATGTCTATGCCTTGGAAACTCCCTCACATCAAACAAGCAAGTTCATTCTGGCAAAATTTACATGATGTGTTTCTAAATGTGTTACAGTGTCTACATGTAATGAGGTTCAATTGCTTTTGTATAAATTGACAATGATGTCAAACTTGTTAATATAAACCTGAAAAGTAAGAAGTTAACATAAGTCCCTCATTTATTCTGGGGCCAGCTTCATTTTTATGTGTAATTTACCCCCTAAACTTTTCTCAAGGGTCAGAATTGTAGTCTAATCATAGTTATAGAACGCTACCAGTTGTTGACAGTGTGTTTAACTCTGGCCATGACAGCCCGATCAGTATAGCGTCGAACTGGTAACCGGAGAGTGCAAGATTCGATCCCAGCCGATCAAAGATCCTCCGTCTTCATTAATGTAGGCTAGGGGATGTTAAAGATGCTCGTGGTCACAAAGTCTTCCATGTGAAATGATACCTCTGGGGGTACTGGATCAACTGTTTACTTGGCCCTTGGTCTGAATCAAAAGGAACAGAGCGCACTTCAGGACCTTATCCCGGTTAAACCACGACTTGTGGTAGGAACGGGGGACCCTGGAGTGTGAAGAGTATATTTTACTTATCGTTGTATTTTTTATTAGTGTAATACCCTGTGGCAGAATTTTTTTCAGCTTTCTGCGGCAAATTTTCTAGACCCAATTTCTTTCTGCAACACTAGAATATTCTTCAATAATAAACAGGGCCGCGCCAAGCCTGATCGGCTCCCTCGTGCAACTGTCTTCTGAGCGCCTTATGCAGTAGCGTTCGATAATTAGCACCAGCAGTGATGTTTTATTGACAAATATAATTAAAAAAAAATAAGTTTCGCGTATAGTTTGTTAAAAAAAAAAAAGGAAAACCTAAACAAATTGTATTTTATCAAACTGAAATACATTTATTGAAACATAATATATTTATCTAGCTATTTTTATTTCTTTTGGGAGATAAAAATGCGCTCAAATTAGCACGTAGACAGGCCCATTGTTTCAAAGTCGTCCTGGGAGCGGGGTCAGAGGATTCAAATTTTATCGATATAAACAACAAAAACCACCCCAACTTTTTTTAATATATTGATTTCTCATAGCCCCTCCCCTCCCCCCTCATGACGAGCCTGGTTTTTAAGAATTGCTGTCAACTCTCAATAATTTCAAACTAATATTCTATCTCAAATAACACTCCTTTATTACCGTGCCCAAAGACTTCCTCATTTTACCGTAAATAATTACAAAATTAGATAAGTATGAAGCTGGCTAAAAGTCAATGATAATAATTATTATAATAAGTTTTAAAAATCTGCACGTGCGAGAGGACACACACACGTCTTTCTTATTGCAAATAGCTCAAAAACTTGGGGGTAAAAACAAAACGACGTTTTCGACATGAGTTATACGAAACCTAGTGTCAAGCGCTCTAACACCATTGAAAAAGATGCGACTTATATATTGTGGCCAATCTGGATAGAATAAAAATTCATAAACAGAAACATTTGTACTGTCTAACATTTTTTCGCAAAACCTTCGTCGAATCTGCGCACGCGCCGAGTCTCCTCTGACTTTCTCGAAATAGGGGGGAAATGCAACGAGGAAGTTGCAAGCGAACAAAAACTGAAGGCCATCGGGAAGTGCGCTTCCTAAACCTATCTCCGCTTTTTCAAATGGAAGCTTTCGTGGCTGCCAGGCGCACAATACGCAAACAGACAGTAAGCTGAAATGTGCAAATCTCGACATTGAAAATAAGATATTAAATAACATTTAACAATTTAAGTAATTAAAAATATCGTTAAACATTTAACTAGAAAAATATAGGAATAACTCTGAATTGTAACTACTGGTTATAAAACAAAACTACTACTCGTCAAATACTACTCATAAAAAGTTTTCAGGTTCACTTAAATTCCTATCGAGCGTCCGGTTTTTCGTGTAGCCAGAAATAGGAGCATGACAAATATTTAATTTTGGAACACCTTGTACATTTTTTCTTCATATCTCAAAGTTATTTCAAGTTCAATAGCTCCTTTAATCAACATTGTGTTTTGGAAAAAGAAATATTTTAAATATCAAAGTTAAAGCAGCTCTATATAGCTCTCGAATTTACATCTGATAAATAATTAATCAAACTTTTTTGTCTGTCAAAATACAACAACAGGGTACTGATTATATTTCTGAATTGAGGTATAAAGTGAGGGATATTCCCCTTGAAATCTTTCCCAGAAAACTAATAAAATCCGGATTAGTAAAAAGGCATTAAATTTAATATGAAATACAAATGCATTGTCCAAAGGTCTTTTTTTTAATTAAAAAAAAAACTAGTGGTTGAAGCAAAGAGGAGATAATCGTGTAATTATGGTCAAGTTGTTACTTTTTGAAACTGAAAAGTTTACTAAACTGTTGTCTATAATATGTAAATATTACGTACAAGTAAATAACATGCAAATATGCTTACCGTATTTTTTTTTATGTACGATAACCTAAAGCAGTCGAATCACCACGAACAATTGTTAAAATACTAAAATACTGTAACGAGTCCGTAGCACCTTCAACTTTCTTTAAATGAGCATTCCAATCTTGAGGAAGTAACTATAAATTTACTTACAAGTATGTACACTTATTTACAATAGGAGCAGGAGACAATAGCTAAACATCCAGCAATTAGGTAGCAAACAGTACACTGTACTCTCAACATTAACTCAGCACCACGTATCTAACGTGAACAGTAATTAAGAAATTACAAAAGCAAAACAAACATTCGCCCAAGCGAATAAAATGAGCCTCTCAGAAATCAAATCTGAGAAAAACTAACTAACCGTGTTTAAGGCTATTGGACAGCTATTTATACTCGGAAGAAAATTTCTACAACATTCTAGCAAAATCCGGAGTGTTCTGTTAATTCACAAACTTAAATAATCCATTCAAGAAAATTCTAGTGATAAAAAGAAAAATCCACTATATTACAACTCCGAGCGAAAATGTCTTCAGACTTATTAAATGTAGGGCAAGTGTAAAAACTACAAAACGTTACAAGGCCGGTATACAAGTGATAAAAGTGATATCTTCAGATACTTTTACAACATGTCGCCAGATAAAACCAAAACTAGTGACAATGGTGCAAGGCAGGAAAACAACAACTATTTACAAGATTTGTAGCAATACATTGCACTAGAGAAAATCCTACGTATTATTGATTCAATGAAAGGAAGAAACTTGTTGAAGAGCAGAAGATTTGATGCGACTCTTTTGCTTATATTATAGACATGCCAAAATAGCATGAAGAAAAATGCTGATGTGTGCATTAACATCATGTGTCTCCAGTGCAAAAGATTAAGCTTTTGAAATGCTTGTTTAGACATAACAAGGCAATAATTTTTCCTTTATGGGTGGGCAGGGAGACATATTGCTTGTCTCATTAATCAATATAATTTCATGGCCAGAGTTCGTTTTAATGAAAAGTTCAATTTTTTTTTTATTATTTTCATGTTTTTGTTTATTTATTTTTTTTCTGTTTGGAGCTTTTTTGGTCAGTAGAGCTCGGCGCCTTTTAGGCTCCGGCGCCCCCGTGCGCCGCACGGCTTTGCACATTGGCACGGCGCGGCCCTGATAATAAATATGTATGCAACCCTCTTATAGTAACACAAGGGGTTTATATTTGTAAAAATGTTAAAATTAATACTATAGATTCATAGGTTTTTTTTCTGGTGGCTGTTTTATATAATTTTTTTCTTAGCCTTTTTTTTTTTCCTCCCAATCACAAAAATCTTTCTGCACACTGGCTCCCTAATTCTGCGACAAGGTCGCCGTGTCGGCAGCTTTCTGCCACAGGCACAGGGGTGTAATATAATAAACAGTGATATCCAGTTTTTTCCAGTTAATGCATAGCTTAGGAGTAATAAATAAATATATCGATCTAGAGACAAGAGAGCATCCTGCCCGCCAAGAAAACTAAATGCCCGCCACCAAGAACACTGAATATCCATAAAAAAAATATTGAAGATGGGACTAAAGACTATACTTGACAGACCAAGTTGGCGTTTTCACCTCTCTTTCTTAGTCCTATAAAAATCCTCGGGGTTCATTTTTTGCATACTCAGTCGCCAGTGAGCACCGACGACTAGGGTTGCCAAACGTCCCGGATTTTAAGGGACTGTCCCATTTTTTTAATCATTGTCCCATCTCCCGGGGAACCTTGATAAGGACGGCGTAGGTTCAGTATGCTTGTTGGGAGTAACAGTTTACGAAACAATACATTATTTTCAGAAAAAATAAAGTAAAAACATGGAGTAGAGGGTTAAGAAAATTAGATTGAATTTTATATTTTTTTTCTGTTCTGAAGTGCAATTTCAGTGTTCTATACCGTTAGAGCAGAGATCATTCTGACAATCGGTTCAACAAACATGTCGCTCATTGTAGAAGTGGTGTAGCTCTTTGTAAATGATTTTATTATGCCTAATTATATACAGCCCTTCTCAAATTTTTCCTTATGAAAGAAAAATAAGTGTTTAGCAACTATTACTAGATGTTTATCTTTTGAAATTTGCTTCACTTCGCTTTACACTAAAAGATGTAACTGAATGCTATTACATTTAACAAACAAATACGTATTTTAAAGATCTGAACATACACAATTATTACAATACTAGCGGTACCCGCACGGCTTTGCCCGTGGTATAAAATTAAAAGTTCATTTGTAAAATAATTGATATTGCAGAAAATATGCTCTATTTTAGTTGTAATTCAACTATGTTTCCTTCAAAGTATGATATAAAAATCTGGTATGGACTCCATGCTACTTAATTTTATGTGTAAATTTCTTAGTAGATGCCTTAAGTGCTAAAATAGTGCTTGGAGTGAGCAAGATAACAGTTGAAACATTTATATCCCTAGTTTGCCACGAAACAATGCAACAAAAAAATGTTTTACAATGATTAATTTCCTAAATATCGCCGATTTTAACATCATTCAGTGGATTTTTCGCAAAATATCCTCAATAGCGCCAAATTGAGTCCAAATAAAAAAAAGAAAACAATTTTTTTCGCCAACTTGGCGATATGTCGCGAAATTGGGGGCAAATACTTGACGACCAAAAGCTTGGCGATATATTGTCAAGTGGTCGCGCCAATTCATATCACTTTTGTCTGCATTGAAATGATCACTGATTTACTCCATAAAAGGGGTAAAACACCCCCTTGGAACATTCGAATGCAACCCTAAGGGGAGAGGCACAAAAATAAGCTAAAAGAGAAAATAAGAACAATTTTGTTGCTCACAGATACCAACAGAAATCTTACCAAAGTTTAAAAGAAGAAGAAAGTTTTCTTTCCTAGCTTTAAAAACAAAACAATACATTTTCCGAAATGAAACATTTTAAAAAGAACGATGCAACAACGCAATTGATACGATATTTGGTTAATCTGTGCTTTAGGTACCCTTCTCTCGCTAAATGGGCGATAGGCGCGCCAAGCATGGTAACCCTGGCTATTTTGCGTAGTTTCTCTGGGAGCTTTCACTTACGGGAGACACGCAAAAACGCGCCAAGTAAGGTCCCAAAGCATTTTCACCAGGAAAAAGACAGGGTTGCCAGAGAATTGAAACAAAAAAAATACTACGCCTCCTCTAAAAAAAACATTACAAAATACTACTGTTTCCAAACGTTGCCAAAATCAATGTTGCTAAAATGCGAAATCTATGAAAATGAAAAAAAAAATCCGCCAAATCTTTTAATTAAGTCATTAGTTTTTTGGAAACAGGGTTGCCGGAAAAATACTACGCTCCTTATTTGGGCCGAAAAAATACTACCGTAGTATCAAAAATACTACGTCTGGCAACGCTGGAAAAAGAACGAAACAAAAATAAGTATGAACACGAACCATGGTAACCAGAGTTGGAAAAAAACCAAAAAATAGTTTTTTTGGTTTAAACCAGGTTTTTTTGGTTTAAACCGGGTTTTTTTTAGTTTTAATATAATTTTTGAAAAAAATATTTTTTTTTTCAGAAAGTAATAAAAGTTTGGTGTAATTAATAATCAATCAATCTTCAACAGTCATAAAACCACATTTCTTGACTATTTAAGGAGATAAGAGCAAAACATTGTAATTTAATTACATCATTAAAATAGCTTTTTATAGGAAAATATTGATTGAAATAAAGTCAATTAATATATTGGTATGAATGCATAGACCTCTCAGGAAATACTTCAAGAAGCAGATATGATGCAGGTTGAGACAAAAAGTAGTGATGATCCAAAAAAACAATTTATTATATCAAAACAAATAATAATTATCAAAAAAAAAAAAAAACGGTGGGGGGGGGGGGGCATATTTTTCAAGCATAATCTAAACAAATTCAAAAAGAAAAGTTTCACCTTATGATCTTGTAAACAAGCAAGCAGAAATAGCATTGGAATTCAAAATATAAAATGTACAGACTCCTTAGAAAAAGTAAATTAGTAGCAAATTCTGTTTCATGAAATATATTTTGCAGAAAATGTAACATCTTCTGCAAGAAATTGAAAGATGCAATCCGATTATATTTAAAAGTATTCAAATATTTACTGCTGAATCAGCTTCAGAAAAGCAGGGGTGATTGTGTTCCGGTATTTTACCGGATTTCCGGTATTTTCATGATCGATTCAGGTATTTTCATGTTCGAAAATACCGGAAATAAAATATTTTTAATTATGCTTTTATTTTCCCACCTCCGATTTTTTTTTTCTTTTTCGAATTTTCGATGAGTATACGTATAATTATTAATAATATTCATCAAATAGAAATGTTAAGATTAAAATTCTAATTGTCTTTTTACCTTAAATTATTTTATTTGCATCCGATATGAGAATCAAATTTTTCTCACTTTTGAACTTTTGATGCTTCTTACCCTTAGTTGGGAGACAAATAAATGAAATGCGACAAAATGTAACAAATGCAACTTTCATTACTTTATAAATGCATTCGCACAACAAACAGTAATTTTGTTAGACCTTTGCTTTCTCCTCAAAATATTTTTTTTGGAGATAATTGCTCGTCACCAGCTCAAAAGTAACTTTATTACTCATTCACAATTTAATTAAATGCATGTACAATATTTTGACTAAAAACTATTTGAATATATGAAATGTGTTAGTTTATGATAGGAAATTAATTATTATGTATTTATAATTATAAAATTAGGTCTGCTTAAGTAATAAGGGCCTTGATTTAAAAAAAAAAAAAAACACTCCCCCGCCCCCACTTTTTCTTCAAAACTTTCAGGTATTTTTTTATGAACTCACAATCACCCCTGGAAAAGAATAAATAATATTTTTATCTCTTGAAATTATTCATTCCGTGCTCGCACATATGTTATGGCTCTGCAAAAGCTTTAAAACTTGTTTTTTTGTTCAAAATATTAAATAACAAAAAAATAATAATTTATATTATTATTGTGACGTGAAGTTTGGTTTTGTGATATTGTAAAACAATATTTTACATATATTTCAAATATTTATACGTAGGTTGGCTCATTTATATTTACTATAGCTTTAAAAACATTTTGATTCAAATTTAAACCAAGAGAAAGTTTTTCCCTAAACTGTATTTTAAAAAAATACATGTATTTCAATCAATTAAAAGCCCTAAATAAAAAAACTAGCTTTGAAGCTTTTTCCAACCCTAATTTGTTTCTAATTTTTGATTGAACAAATCCAAATGTTGAAAATATTTTTTCAGCACTTGAGGATGAGACTTTTGCTGTAATCAGCTGCTCAATTTCGGTGAAATTGAGCAGCTGAACTTTATCGTTGAATTCATTTATTTGAGTTCGCTGACTTTTCCAACACTCATATGGAGTAACTTCTTGTATTACACTTGGATCTAAATAATGCTCCTCAAAAGGTGAGGATTTTGCACTGAATTTCACTACGAGTGAAAGCGTGGAGTTGCTTGGATGTTTCAATTTCGCAAAATTTAGTGCTTCTTTCTTCTCTTGTTCAGACGGTTCGTTCCGACTATATCTTGGGTCAAACATGTACACCAAAAATTAGGCAGGTGTCAGAGCCAATTTATATCTACTTTCTGAAAACTCTTGGACATCCTTACTTAATTTTTTCTCTCTGAATATTTTTTTAAGCTTTTTCCAAATAGAAACAGCATCAGCGATGAAACAATTATTGCTTTGAATTTTGAAATACATATGCAATCCTTTATAAATATTAATTATTCATGTAAATTATGCGTTACGAAGAAAGTTTGCCTAAATCTGCTCTTTGGCAGTGTAATATATTACATAATGAGAAATGTTATATTGATTTGAAAAAAAAAAACATAATTTTGCAAACTTTTAATAAATTTCAAAAAAATCTTTTTCTTAATTATTTATGTCTACAACTTTGCATAAACTAAATTTTACATTTTTTAATGTGTGCATAAAATAAATGTAAACATTTGAAGAGTTTTTTCTTTCTTTTTTTGTCATTTTTGGAAAAAAACCAATTTTTAAAAAAACCGCATGGTTTTTTAAAAAAACCGATTAGTTTTTTTTAAAAAACCGATTGGTTTAAACCGTGGTTTAAACCATGGTTTAAACCAACGTGGTTTAAACCAAACAACCCTGATGGTAACAACATGAAAAGTTGATTTCTGTCATTTCATCTCTCTTTTCAAACAAATTTTATTCTCGAGCTCAACCATTTTAGAATCGTTTGGCTTGCTTTACTGAAGGTAAGCCTTGAATTTCGGGATTCTAAAAACAATTGTTACAGCTCTCCTGATAATCGTAGAAACTTCGAAAAAACTTCATTTTGTGCAGAAAATTTCAAGCTTTCGAATGACATAAGACTTGAAAATGTGTGTGAAATATTTCTTCCCTATTTTATCGAATTTCCGCTAAGAATTCGAATAGAAAAAGAACGAAATGGAATTTTCGAAAAATCTCTTCGAGGTGCAAAACTACATGCTACAAACTAATTTTGTGCCAAGTGGCAGGAAAATCGACCGAACGGTTTTGGCGCTACGCACGTAACAGACAGACAGACAGAAAGAAGGAAGGAAGCAGGGCTCGAAAATTATATTGCCCGACATGCCCGGGGCATGTAAAATTTCTGATCGGGCATGAATCTTTAACCCTTACATGCCCGGCTGGCCATGTAATTTTGCAATCTAATATTTCTTTCCTAAACTTTATTATTTCGTATTTTGGAAAAAAATTTACCGTATATGTTAAGATTAAAATAATTCTTAATTCAGATACAAAACTGCTAATTCAATATTTTGTCTGATTAACATGTTGACTAACCAAGTAGGAGATAATGATAATTTGCAGCATATCATTTTAGCTGACAGAATAGAATTTAAGTTAGCTT
Source organism: Uloborus plumipes (assembly GCA_038373865.1). Classification (NCBI taxonomy): domain Eukaryota; kingdom Metazoa; phylum Arthropoda; class Arachnida; order Araneae; family Uloboridae; genus Uloborus; species Uloborus plumipes. The sequence continues at coordinate 18,515 of JAXGGA010014945.1, read as the reverse complement.
GTATGTGATTTGCTGCTTTCCTCCAGATTAGAATTAGTCTTTTACAATGACATTAATATGTATATTTGACTCCTGAGGATATGAAAGTAAAAGCTAATAGACAGGTACATTGTTTTTAGCCCAGCTCATATGCTATGTATGTTTTGTACCTTGGCAATCAACGTCTTAACACTGTACGACAAATTCAAATGTTTTTATTTATAAACAACAAAAATAAAACTGGGCATGTAAAAATTTTATTTGGGCATGTACTTTTTAGACAAACATGCCCGGCAGGGCATACGTAAAATTTTAAAGATTTTTCGAGCCCTGGAAGGAAGGAAAGAAGGACAGACAGACCCACCTTCAGCTTTATTATTAGTAGAGAAGCGACAAAAATATAACGTGCAATAAGCTTTATGGCAACCCAAAGACGCATCAAATTTGCAAAGAATTAACAAAGAAAGTAGTCAAACCAAGTACAAAATATGATTTTTAAAATAAAAAGAATTTTCCGACATTATGCTAGAATAATTATTGTTATAATATTAAAAAAACTGTACGCCTTAAAAATATTGAATATTAAATTTTATTTGTTTTAGGTTAACTTCCTATATAGTTAACAAGTAGTAAGGTTTAATTCTATGTCTGCTCTTGCCCCTCGGTAAAAGGATAAAATTCGAAATGACGGGGAGCCTGCGCCATGAAAAAAGGCGTTAATAACAGGGAAATACGAACTTTCACAATATTTAGTGTTAAACTTTTTCCCATTAATGTTCATGAAGAAAAGTAACTATGCAATGGTAAAAATGTAGTTTTAATTCATATGCTTGTTGTGTATTTTTTTTTTTCATGTATATTTGTGAGAAACGTTAACGTTAGAAATTAAAGTCAAGGTTATAAAAATTCAACCTCTGGACTTCATCTTTCAAACATCCCCCCCCCCCCCCCAAGCCTGTCCCGTTTCAAGTTCTTAAATCTGGCAACCCTGTTGAGGACGTATACCAAAGCAACTTCCTGGGCCATCAGGAGGAGGGGAAATCAAAGTTAGGAGAGTGCTATTTTTCGCATTGATCGTGTTCTCTGACGACAGGGCTACTGGCCTGACGGAAATTCTGGTTGAGCTCACATTTTGGCTACTGGGTGAATCCATGTAAGTACCATGTGAAATCAACGCACTGATTCAGACTTGATGTCTCAGATTTTTTTGATTTTTGGTATGCAGCAATACTGACGTTCACACGAGATTTTTTAAAATTACTACAAGTCAGTTAATGCTTTGTACTTTGCATCAAAACAAGAAATCCCTTTGAAAAAAAGAGCGCTTGAAATGCTTGTTGTGCTGACGATTATTTTCATAGAACTATTAAAAATGCAACAGCTTGGTATTAAACTGCAAAACTATCGTCTGTTTTCTGTTAGCATGAAAGCAACTGTAAGCAAAAGAAAACAAAACAATGTAACTAAAATCATTTCATTGCTGCATTTTTGTTTGTTGTATGCCGAGTTTTGCTTGTGTATCTATGAAATCGTGAAAAATATCGTCTGCTAGTGGAGAGAAACTTTATTTGAAACAAAAAAATATGGTATGAACCCCACACTACTTCCTTTTACGTGTAAATTTTTTAGTTGATGCCTTAAGTGTTAAATAGTACTTATAATGAGCAAGATAACAATTCAAACATTTACACCCCTAATTTGCCACGAAACAATACAAAAAATGGTTTACAATGATTCATTTTCTAAATATTGCCGATTTTAGCATCATTCAGTGGATTTTTCGCAAAATACCGCCAATAGCGATAAATTGAACCCAAACTCATAAAATAATTTTTTTGCCAAATTTGTCACCAAATTGGCGACAAGCACTTGGCGACCAAAAGCTTGGTGTTATATCGCCAAGTGGTAGCGCCAATTTATATCTCTTAAGACTGCATTGATATTAACACTGATTCACCCCGAAAAGGAATAAAACACCCCCTTGAAAACATTCAAATACAACCAATGACCTCCCGTAACCTCCCATTAGGGTACCCCTACTTTCGCTCAGTTAAGGTACAAAGGAAAACAGTTTTTGCGGCTTGATGCAAGTTTTGCACAGCGATTCATATTATATTCATCAAGCAGACATGCAGATACTGCCATTTACCTGCCCAAAGTAACGAAAAACGCAGTTACTGCAAATTACCATTGCTTAAAAAACAGTTTTTTTTCATCGGAAACCAAAAAAAGATGTTTGTACCACAAAACTAATGTAACATAGATTTCAAAAATGCAAAAAAAATAAAAATCGAAAAATTTGCAGTTACTGCCCTTTACCTGTCCACGGCAGTGTAGTGTTATGGTTGAGGCAGTCTGATATTATTACCAAATTTAAATGCTCAACTTCCTTCTCTTTAAAATATACCACAAAAAGGTGAATGGTTGCCTGAGTATTCGACCAATGATATGATTGTGCCTCGTCTTGTAAAATAATAGAATAATTCTCAGAAAAGTCACAAATAACAAATAACAGCTACTTCACATTCCAGAAGATTTTCCTTTGTGTGTCTCAAAAATGCACTTTGTTCTTTTGCTGTGAAGTGATTGCGAAGTAAGATAGGAAGTTTATCACAAAATACATCAATAAATTCACTAACCGGTTTTTGGATAATTTCTAAGTTACGTCGATCCACTGTCTGTATGTGATAGTCTCAATTGCATTGTCTTCATATGCTTTTTCCAAAAGTTCTCTAATCCCTCTGGTACCCGGACATGATACACAAGTTGGAAAGAAGCAGTCAGTTGATGGTGGGTTACAAACCATCATTTGCAGGCAGTCCTTGTATGTTTTTATTTTTCCATCTGTCATTGAGCTCATTCTTCCATTTTCAAACATAAGCTTCACATTCTGATGAGTAGTGCACACACAGACTGAGTGTGTTCCACTCTGACCTGCTAGCACACAATTTTTGGGTCTCAGCTCTGCAAACTTAGAAAATCCTACTTTTACAGCTGGGAATTTTTCTTTGAAAATATTTTTTCAAAGAAATTTTTCATTAGTTATATAAGAGTTTTAGTTTTCACTAATTGTTATTTCTTCCTTTCATTTTTTGAAAAGAAGTTTTTGAATTTTTTGGTCAAATCATGATGATATTAGACTATTATTTAGCAATTATTTGCTATGTAATAAAAAAAAAGTATTTTTCAACTATTTATGTCTTACATTCTAACTTCCCATAAAAACTTGAAAAAAAAACTTGAAATAAATTCGGAAAAAAAAAAAAAAAAATTCAAAACTTGTTTTTGCTATTCAGTTTTGGCAAAACAAATATGCATTCTAAATCAAGTGAAGAAATTTAATTGAATTTAATGAGTTTACTATTTAATGAACTTTTCATAATTGGTTACCAATAGTTTAATATGAGTTAAACTATGTTTCCATCTTATCTCAGAGCAACAGTCAGACATTTAAATCTCAGAACAGTATAGTAAGATAGCTAGGTCAGTCACATTGTGGGGTCAGGAGAAGAAAATTGTCCTTCCCCCTCTGATTAATAGAAATGAATGCATTTACAAATAAATGGTTGTTGCTTTGGTTGTTTTTCGGCATAATTTGCATTGAATATGATCCTGTGACCCCTCGCCCACCCTGGGGAAATTCAAAATGGCAGGTCTGAGCATAGCCCCTACTGTCACAGTAAGATGTTGTAAATAATAATTACAGTTTTATTTCACTATAAATTTATATTGCTTTTATAGGTTAGATCTGGCATGGCTTCCCTGTTAAAAACTAACTGAAAGATAAGAATGTGTTTTTAGTTACAACTACTAGTGCAGAGAGCATCTATGGAAGGCGGTTGGGGGATTTTAAAAGCCTTTACATGTGTATAAAATACAATATCACCTCTGGCAATATATGTTAAAGTAAGGGTTTTAAGAATTGACCCCCAATCCTCATCACGTCCCTGTTAAAAATTTTAAGCCAAAGCTAGTGACAAAAGCAATGAATATTCTCAATTAAAAAATAAAAATAAAAAGTTTTAAAGTAAAAATTTCGTAAATAAAGTTAACTCTTTTTACCATGTTTTTTTCCACCTTCGGCAAAAACGTGCCAACCCTACTTTTGAGTAGGGTCAATAATTGAGCGCAGTGATGAATCCAGAAGAAAGGGCTGCGTCAACCTCCATCAGATCCAGGGTTGGCAAGTTTTTGACAGTCGGAGGTTTTATCCGGTTTTAACCGTGGTTTTTACCGTCATGTCAAAAACCACTTTTTGACATGGTTTTTGACATAAGTGTCAAAAACCTAAATTTCTGTCCAAAACATGTTTAAATTTGATATTGAAAATCAAAATACATTTTCAAATGAATTTTACCATTTCTGATTTCAGACACTGAAGTAAACTTTTGGAGTTTTAGGTTATTAAAATAAAGTGTAATAAGCAATCCTAATCATAATTGAAGGGGGCTCGGAAGTAAATAATGGTAACTAGCATTTTAAAAAATCAAACATATCTCTTTATTGCTTCGAGGAATTACTGTAACAGATTTTTTTTATTTTAAAAATGAAGTGGGTACATTAATTAAGTGCTGTGTGTCTTGGGTATACTTAATAAATTTTTACAAGTGATTTTTTTTAAATTTTAATTTGAAATAATAAATTTTAACTAATAAATAAACAAATAAAATAGTTTGATCAAAAGTATTTAGCAGATTTGTACACTGAGTACTAATTAATTTCGTTTTGCTTTTACTCAAAATAAAAAAAAATCACTTTGATGTAAAGATTTTTAGATTGATAAAATAGCTAATTAATAGTTATTAAAACATTTAAACAAAACTACTTTAAAAACTGGATTTAACTTTTAATACTTTTAACTTTTTTCATGGCATAACAAGTTAATTTAAAAGAATGAGAATTAATTTTCATTAAATTTATTAATTTAATTTTTATTAAACTTGACTGATGAGATAACTAATTGATAGTTTTTAAACATTTAAACAAAACTTCTTTTAAAACTGGATGTAAGTTTTAATATTTGTAACTTTTTTCACGGCATAACAAGTTAATTTAAAAGAATGCGAATTAATTTTCATTAAATTTATTAATTTAATTTTTATTAAACTTGATTGATAAGATAACTAATTGATAGTTACTAAAACATTTAAACAAAACTACTCTAAAATTTGGATTTAAGTTTTAATATTTAACTTTTTTTTCACTCCAAAACAAGTTAATTTAAAAGAATATGAATTAATTTTCATTAAATTTATTAATTTAATTTTTATTAAACTTGATTGATAAGATAACTAATTGATAGTTATAAAAACATTTAAACAAAACTACTTCAAAAGCTGGATTTGAGTTTTAATATTTAACTTTTTTCACGGCAAAACAAGTTAGTTTAAAAGAATGAGAAATAATTTTCACTAAATTTATTAATTTAATGTTTATTAAACTTGATTGATAAGGTGCATAAATTTTATTTAATATTTTTCAGGATGAGAAACCTTACATGTTTATAAAAAATCTCAATAACCACTGTATTTGAGTTTTAGACAGGTTTTCGACAGGTTTTTGACGTTTTCGACAGGTTTTCGACGTTTTTGACAGGTTTTCGACGGGTTTTCGACAGGTTTTCGACGTGTCATGTCAAAAACTGGTTTTTGACGTCAAAAACCCAACCCTGATCAGATCAGAGCCCTTGAACCCCCCCCCTAAAGTCTCCTGAGACAATCTAATATTTTGATTTATGAGCTTCACTTTCTAAAAATTTCCCGAAATAATCCGCAATTTTAACTCTCTCAAACAATGAAAAATCACCAAAAATTTCGTCTTTGGAACAATTTTGAGTAATTCCTGGGAAAGACTCTACTCAGGGTTGGCAAAAACTCGGTTTTTCTACAAAAACCCAACCCACCTGGGTTTTTCTGGGTTTTTGTATGTTAAAATTTTATTTCTTATGCAGGTTTTGATATACAGGGTGCCCACTCCAATCGTGGACCAATAGCTAATTTCTAAACCGTTAGAGATAAGCATATAGTTTATTTAGGAAAAAATCTCCAAATTTCGAAAGGAATTTTGGGTCCATTCAATGTTTTTCAAAAAATCAAATTTTGAAAGAGTTACGAAAATTAAATTTTTATACAGCCCCCCAGTCCTATCAATCATATTGAGTAAAACATTCTTGACACTGTAACGTTTAAAACTAAAAAAAAATCACTCTTCTACCACAAAAATTGACCGAGTTATGACGTTTTGAAAAATCAAGATTTTGCATTGTTTCATGACGTCATCGAGAGATCGCTTAAGGGACCGTATGCGAAATCGTTCAAAATCTTGATTTTTCAAAACGTCATAACTCGGTCAATTTTTGTCGTAGAACAGTGATTTTTTTTAAGTTTTAAACGTTACAGTGTCAAGAATGTTTTACTCAATATGATTAATAGGACTGGGGGGCTGTATAAAAATTTAAATTTCGTAACTCTTTCAAAATTTGATTTTTTGAAAAACATTGAATGGACCCAAAATTCCTTTCGAAATTTGGAGATTTTTTCCTGAATAAACTATATGCTTATCTCTAACGGTTTAGAAATTAGCTATTGGTCCACGATTGGAGTGGACACCCTGTATAATGTATGCATTCATTCATATAAAAATATATTTATTCAGTTAAAGTTCTGAATTGCATTTAATCAATGTCAGTGGATTAATTAATGTTATTAACAATATCAATTAATAATATCATCAACCGAATTGTGATATTTAATGTGTATATTTAAGAAGCTTAGGACAATGGTTTCAGATATAAACTTTTACTACGTGAAAGTTTCAAAAACTTAAATTTATACCATTAAAAAATTAAAACCATTTGCACTTGTTCATTAATAGAAATAATCATCTTCTCTCATTAAGTAGCCTGCTTCAGTATCTAGTCATGTCATTTGCATGTCTTTTATAAGGCATATCTCAATGATAGGTGTGTGTCTGAGATAAGGGAAGTGTCTCCCCCCCCCCTCCTATTTTCTAAATCAAAACTGATTAATTTCAGATGGGGGAGGGGGGACTCTTAATCGATTTTTTTTTTTTTTTTTGAAATAATCTTAAGAAAAAACTAGGTTAACATTAGAACTTTGCAAGAATTATAAATTTATTAATAAATGCTTGTCATATTATTTTAGTAGTAATAAATTGCAGTGGGATGCATTTTTTTTTTTTTTTTTTGTAAATCATTGAAAGGGTTTAGTGCTTCAAGTTAGTGGTTTGGTACCTCTATACTATAACACTTGAAAATCATCATATACTAAATGCAGTAGGGTTAGAAGGAATGAAGAGCAAAACTTTATTTTTCTTGCTCCACAATAAATGCAAAAAATTGCAGTATTTTGTCATTATTTGACTTCTGTGTTGAATCAAAATTGTCATAAAACATTAATTTAGCAATTTTTTTCCATCTACAAGAAGTTTATCAATTGTTCATTTTCAATTTATTTTAATATTTGAAATTTGCTATAAAAAAAAATAAGTGTAAAGTTTAAATCCAACGTTAAAAATGCACAAATATACAGGTATACTGCAGACACGTGTTTCAGGGCTACAAGGAGCCCCTTTTCAATGCAAGAAGTGTGAGCTTTCTTCATCCTAAAGCTCACACTTCTTGCATTGAAAAAGGGGCTACTAAAAGTTAGGTATGGGCTATGTCATTCCAACCATACAAAAGGCATGAACATGCATTTGTGTGTAACTACCTTTTATATTCTACATATTAGTGCTGTGCAACTTACCTTTGGCCATAACAGTCTAAGTGATCCCTAGGATAAATATTTAGCGACTGATAACAAAGGACCTTTAAATAATATTCCAATTTGTTTCAAATCTTTAAAAAACTGAGATTGCGAATTTTTAAACCATAGTTTTGCAAATTCAAATTTTTGCATTGTAATAACAATGCATAAGAAGTAAAATTTAGTCATTTTTATAATGATAAGAAAAGGTTGTGACTACTTTATTTGGTAAAGAAGTACTTAGGAAAGCAAAAGGCTATGAAATATTTGAAAAATCAAAACCATTCTATTTTAAATTATTGAGTAAAAAGTGTTATACTGAGAGGTAGATAACTCGGTAATTGGCTAAAGTCCTTCTCGGTACATCTCAAATTCATATATTTCCCATTTGCTGTCAGATCTTTAGGAACTAAGCAGCCCTGGGAATGCTTAAAGTGAAAATCTGAAGAAATCGTTAGATTTTCCTTCACCTGAATTATCCTTGATTCTGTTATAGAATAAATACATCAATAACTGCTTCCAGACGAATGCTTGGGGATATTGTAGCACTAAGACCTGGACCATAAAGGGCATGACATTTAATAAAAAAAAATAATAATTGAAGCTTATTTTCAATTACATTTGTTGTACTTGTTAATGGTGGTGGCAGGTTTACTAGTGTCATTCTTGCCCAAAGTCTACAAAATCATGATCTACTGTTGGTCATATTTTCTTAAGTCTTAAAAGTATTTGACTGCTTTATCCTGTTGAACATTTAATGTATAATGAAGTTATATGTTCATTAAAATTAAATTTCCTGATCTTTGATTAAACATTTCTATTTTCAGACGCAATCGAAGATTAAGGACTCCAAGCCGAAGCTTTAGTCGAAGCCCTAATAGGTGGAAGAGTCGTAATCAGCGATCTATATCTAGGACTAGTACTAAATCTCGATCCCGATCTAGTTCCCCACACAGGAAGCATTCAAAAAGGAGAAAGAGAAGTCCTAGTTTATCAAAATTTGCTTCCAGCCTTGCTTCAGAACTTTGTAAACATAGACGAGCTAAAAAACTTAAACACCGTGAATCATTATTGGTTAGAAGAGATCCAGAAGCGAAGGAAGTTGAATCAAATCCAGAAAATGGAACTCTTGGTCCTCCAAGCACAGTGGCAGAGTTATCTGACAATTCTGTTTCATCATCAGCTTTCAATTCACAAGAAGCACCCCCTCCCCCTGAAACTCGAATACTTCCAGAAGAATCAGATCCAACTATCGAAGAATCCAGTGTCTTGTCCAATAGTCAAACTTCTGATTTTGTAACTCCTACAGCTAACCAAGACATAAAATCAGAAGAAACTACGGAAGAAGCTCCCCTAGTACCCAAATCGCCTGAACCTCCAGTTGAAGCTGAGAAACCGCCTCCACCACCACATCCGAAGCCTCAACCGCCATTACCAACATTACCCCCTCTTCCTCTTCCACCTGTAGGACCAGATGATGAAAACTTGGTTGATGATGACGATGATCTCTCTCCTCAACCTTCTCCTCCTCCAAAGAAACCAACCACTCCACCTAAAAAAGGCATCAAAGATCTTCCTTTACCTCCTGGAATCAATAAAGAGGACATTATGTCCCCAGAGCTTGATGGAGAAAGGTCTCCTGCAGATTTGGGAAATCCTGAACCGGCAGCTACATTTCAAACAGCTAACAGACAAATGTAAGTAAGAAATCATTCTTTTTTCTGGTATTTGCAGTCAATTAGGGGGGGGGGGAATAGTATCTAAGTAATAGACCGTCCCAAAATTGTATGGTGATAAAAAAATTTTGGAATTTGAACTGGCATACCTTGCATTATTGTAACATTTGGTATAAATAACTATCTTGCAAAATTTTAAGCTGTTTGAAGATTATTAATTGACAGCTCAACATCATTAAATGTTTCAAAAACCTAATTTATTGAGTAATTTTTTTTCACAAAGTTTTATAAAGCTTACTCAATACAAAAACATTTCTATTGATCCTTTTTCTTATAACAATATGCAATAATTACAATCTCAAATACACTTTTTGCAAAAATTACTTAAAAAAAAAATTTATACACCAATGCCGCTTATTTTCCGTGATGCTCCAATGTTTGAGAAATGAGCAGATGTTGTTCGTCATTATTAGTAAGTTGCAAATTAAAACCACTTGCTAATTTAATTGTACTACCTTCAATGCAGACACTATTTTCTTAGCTTGATTTTATTTATTTCTTCCAGCCCAAGTACAAAGGACAACTGACAAAAATTATTATCCAGTTTCATTGCAGTAAACAGAATCTAAATCCATTCTTTAACAAAATATGGTAATGTTATTCTGAAAAGATTTAATGTGGTTGGGCTTTAAAGTTTCATACCAAAAAGAGAGTTACGCTATGAATCTTTTACTATGGCAGCCTTTTCCGTTGGTGGCACGTGAACTGTAAAAATAGCTAATCCAACCTAATCCTCACTTAGATATCAAAGTTTTCTTTTAAGTTTTTTACTAAGTGTTCTAAGAGCCACTTCACTATGAATTTCTGTGTATAGTTCTAGTATTTGTAGAAGATGTAAGTCATTATGAGGCACATCACAGCTACTGGGGGTACTTAGCCACAATTTTGCATAGATGGTAGTCATGAACAGAATTCTTTTTAATGCTAAAATGTCATAAGATGCTAGTTTGTATCAGGGTTGGCAAGTTTTTGACAGTCGGAGGTTTTATCCGGTTTTAACCGTGGTTTTTACCGTCATGTCAAAAACCCCTTTTTGACATGATTGTCAAAAACCTAAATTTCTGTCCAAAACATGTTTAAATTTGATATTGATAATCAAAATACATTTTCAAATGAATTTTACAATTTCTGATTTCAGACACTGAAGTAAACTTTTGGAGTTTTAGGTTATTAAAATAAAGTGTAATAAGCTATCCTAAACATAATTGAAGGGCTCGGGAGTAAATAATGGTGACTAAGCATTTAAAAAAATCAAACATATGGCTTTTGAATATGGCTTCATTGCTTAGAGAAATTACTGCAACGGGTTTTTTTATTTTAAAATAAAGTGGGTACATTAATTAAGTGCTGTGTATCTTGGGTATTACAAGTGATTTTTTTTTTTAATTTTAATTTGAAATAGTCCAATTTTTAGAATTTGTCAGATACCATTATTATTATTTACTCCCGAGCCCCCCAGATTTGTACACTGAGTACTGATTACTTTAGTTTTGGTTTTACTCAAAAGAAAAAAAAAATCACTTTAAATTCTGATCTAAAAATTTTTAGATTGATAAATTCGCTAATTAATAGTTATTAAAACATTTCAACAAAACTTCTTTAAAAGCTGGATTTAACTTTTATTACTTTTAACCTTTTTCATGACATAAGTTAATTTAAAAGAATGAGAATTAATTTTCATTAAATTTATTAATTTAATTTTTATTAAACTTGATTGAAAAGATAACTAAATGATAGAACATTTAAACAAAACTATAAAATTTGGATTTAAGTTTTAATATTTAACTTTTGTTCACTTCATAACAAGTTAATTTAAAAGAATGTGAATTAATTTTCATTAAATTTATTAATTTAATTTTTATTGAACTTGATTGATAAGATAACTAATTGATAGTTATATAAACAAAAACAAAACTACTTTAAAAGCTAGATTTAAGTTTTAATATTTAACTTTTTTCCCGGCAAAACAAGTTAGTTTAAAAGAATGAGAAATAATTTTCATTAACTTTATTAATTTAATGTTTATTAAACTTGATTGATAAGATGTATAAATTTTTTTGTAATATTTTTCAGGATGAGAAACCTTATATGTTTATAAAAAATCTCAATAACCACTGTATTTGAGTTTTAGACAGGTTTTTGTTGTTTTTGACGTTTTTGGCAGGTTTTCGACATGTCATGTCAAAAACTGGTTTATGACGTCAAAAACCCAACCCTGGTTTGTATTCCTCGTGAAAGCAAATTCTTCAAGCAGTAAATGCCGTTTAACATCCATCTTGCCCGGTGATAGGCACCTGGGAATTAAACATACAGCCAGGAACATGATCTGCATCATCAAGAGTAACACTGTTCGACAAAAAAAAACCTTGAAAATGCTTCTGGTATTTTGAAGGCTGATTCTTATGTAAAATGACCCCCTAAATCCGAATATGACCCCCGTTTTCCCCCATCACGTCCCAATTTTTTTTAAAACGCCCCCCTTTTTTTTTCATTTTTCATTAGTTTCAGGGCTATAATATTTTTTTTGGAGGGGAAAGGAGCCTTATATTCACCAATAAATTTTTTTGGATGTCAAGAGAGACTCAAAGTTTAAAATCATGAGCACCGAGAAAAAATCGGGGAACTTGGGGGGGCGTGGCCCCCCAAAATATTTGAAAAATCACCAAAAACGATCTTTTTATTCTAGTTTCTTTAAAAAGACCTTTAAAACATTTTTGTTAGTGCAGAACCAGAGTATAGGATCCGCTCCTATGGCTCCTGGGTCAGAAAAAATTTTCACACTGTAAAATTTTTTAAAAAAAATAAAATAATGCTTTAAAAATCGCACTTTGCACTCGAGTTTTAAAGCAGGTCTTCAGCCAAAAAAAAAACAAAATTGTGGCTGATTCTTATGTCAAATGACTCCCTATTTCCAAATATGACCTCAGTTTCCCCCCTCCACCCCCTCTTTCCAGAGAGTCCCCCCCCCCCCAATTCAGAGTCATTTTACTAATTCGAAGGGGAAAAGTACATTACGTAACCCGTTAACATAATTCTAAAAGGCAACAGAGGTTCAAAGTTCAAAATCATGTACATGTGTACCAAAAATATAAACTATGGCGGTGTACCCCCCCCCCCCCAAAAAAAAAAATCTTCTTTTCTTGTTTTTCTAAGAGACGTTTTAAACCTTTTTTTTTTTTTTTGTGTGTGAAAAATCAGAGTATTGAATTTTCTTTTCTTTTTTTTGGGGGGCGGGGAGGGGGAGTTATACCGCCCTAGTTTATATTTTTGGTACACATGTACATGATTTTGAACTTTGAACCTCTGTTGCCTTTTAGAATTATGTTAACGGGTTACGTAATGTACTTTTCCCCTCCGAATTAGTAAAATGACTCTGAATTGGGGGGGGGGGACTCTCTGGAAAGAGGGGGTGGAGGAGGGAAACTGAGGTCATATTTGGAAATAGGGGGTCATTTGACATAAGAATCAGCCACAATTTTGTTTTTTTTTTGGCTGAAGACCTGCTTTAAAACTCGAGTGCAAAGTGCGATTTTTAAAGCATTATTTTATTTTTTTTTTAAAATTTTACAGCGTGAAAATTTTTTCTGACCCAGGAGCCATAGGAGCGGATCCTATACTCTGGTTCTGCACCGAAAAAAATGTTTTAAAGGTCTTTTTAAAGAAACTAGAATAAAAAGATCGTTTTTGGTGATTTTTCAAATATTTTGGGGGGCCACGCCCCCCCCAAGTTCCCCGATTTTTTCTCGGTGCTCATGATTTTAAACTTTGAGTCTCTCTTGACATCCAAAAAAATTTATTGGTGAATATAAGGCTCCTTTCCCCTCCAAAAAAAATATTATAGCCCTGAAACTAAGGAAAAATGAAAAAAAAAGAGGGGCGTTTAAAAAAAAATTGGGACGTGATGGGGGAAAACGGGGGTCATATTCGGATTCAGGGGGTCATTTTACATAAGAATCAGCCTTCAAAATACCAGAAGCATTTTCAAGGTTTTTTTTTGTCGAACAGTGTAATTGGTGTTAGTTTCAGAAACTCGAATCACTTTAACAAAAGTGCTTGCTTTTGATTCAATGTCCAATCTTGATGCAGCCTCAATTAAAGACTCAAATAAATACTTTGTTGTTCTCCTGTTTTTGCTTTCTCTTATTACCTTTTCTTGTTTATTTCATTTCTTGCTATTTTTTGAAATGTCAGTCTTCGCCTCCCCTAAAATTCATCCTTTTCCCTACTTGGTTCTGAAGGAACTTCCAATCTTCAGGTATTTTAATGGTGTATTCAGTCTCCATAAGAAATATCAAACGTTTTTTCTTCATTTCTTCATTAAACTCTTTTTCGATTTGTCATTGCCTCTTGGATGCCCTCCTATGTTTATTTTTATAGATTTTAGCACATTTTTCATAGATCATTTTCAGTGTTGTGAAAACTACTTTTGAATTCTGCTTGACACTTATTGTAAAATTAATATAAAGTCAATGTACAGTTATTTAACTATAGAAAACATTAATTAAAATGAAACTTACTTCTGAAAAATTTAGAAATAATTAAAACTAAATCAAAAATTAAAATAATGTAAGTTTTTATATAAAAAGCTGACATACAATTTTAACTCTAGAGCTACAATAAGTTGAGAACAAAATGGAAGTGTTCTGTTTACCTAAGATGGCGATTAAAAATTACAGTTTCAGAGTGCTGAAAACATTGAAATTAACAATAACTGATTATATTTAATGTAGAAAACATCCTGTTTTAAACTATATTATGCTTAAAATGTACCAACTAATGAAACACCAAAAAAAAAAAAAAAAAATTAAATATTTGTTGCATTATGCATATTTTATACTGAAAATGGGGCATAAAAATAATTTTGGGCGTTCATGAGAGGTCTGTTAATCTTAAAATATTTAGCTAAAATTTTTACCACACCTTTAGAATGTCATTTGGCACAACTTTAGTGGGTATGCACATTGATTTTTGAAAATTATTTTTTGGGGGGACGGTCTACTATATAATCAGGGGTCTCAGGATTTTTCAGTGTCCGTTTTTTGTGAAAAACTAAATAATTTTGTGAAAAATCAAATAATAAAGCAAAAAAAAAAAGAGTTAAAGAAATCAAATTTATACAGTAATGTATTCGGGTGGAGAGGGGAGGGGAGATGGCGCAAATTGCACCATTGACATTTTTAGGTGGGTGTTTTTATGACTTCCCTGATCTATCAATCTCTTTTTCTGCAACAGATTATGATAAATTATACTAAATATAAGCTGATGTTTAAAAAGAAAAACAGCATATAAAACTCTACATTTGTAAGCACTGTACCAGAATGTATTGCAGATTTTTGCTGCTTTTATATTCTGGGTGCTTTAAAAAATTTGGTTTTAAAATACTACCTATAAGTATTTGATTTTTTCCCCGTATCAATACATTTCTTGATATCCTTAATTTATGTTTTTAAGCTACCAGTATGGATTACTTAAATGTTTATTTAACTAATTTACCAAAACCTCTGGATCTAAAATGTGGTTGTATAATTACTTTTCTAATGCTTTTCTTTTAGGTATTTTAGAGGCTCAATTGAAAATCATGAATCAATTCCTAGACACAAGCGGCACTTAAAGTAAGTGTGTTGAACTTTAAATATCTTAGTTAATTTCTTCAAATTTTAAAATTATATGACTTTGGGGGCATTAAACCACTTTTACGCATAAATGATTAATTTAGCAAGCAACTGCACAATAAGGTGGCTCACAAATCATCGGTAAATTTAAAAAAGAACTCTACTGAGCAGAACATCCTCTAGTTTTTTTTTTTTTTTTTTTTTTTTTTTTTTTTTATTGTTTTCTGTCTTGGTATACTGCCTAAATTTCAACCTTTACCCTTAGAAGGATGTTGCTTTTTGCTGAAATAGTAAGTTGTCTAGTTGGTGAATTTTGAGTGTTTTAGGAATTGAACTACAGGCTTCTAGCAATGGAGCGAATTTGCTAGACATTTTCATTAAAGCTAACTACTTAATGTGTGTATGCTTAAAATACTTTGTAAATGTAACAAGAAGTTCTGTCATTAACTTAAGTAACCTACTTTCCCGTTTACCAACATCATCATTCTAGCATCTGATTTTCTCCTAATTATCTAAGACTGCAAATGTGTGCCAAACACATATTTTTAGCACTTAATTCTGATTTTCAAAGCGAAATATGCCGTTCTCAACAAGAAAATTTTATTGAAATCAGATTGTTCACTCGGAAGTTATTTAAAGGAGTCTAGTTTTTTGATCTGTTCAAATTGAATGAAAAATTGTTCAAATCGAAAAGTTAAGTACGAAAACGAAGTTCTCATCAAGAACCAAAAAAAATTTCTTCCAAATCGGACTGTTCATTCAAAAGTTATTGGGGGTAGTGGGACTGACAGACACACATTTTTCCCCATCTCAAAACCTTGCTTTTTAATTTTTCAATATTTATTTAATTTTTAAATTCCTTTTTGACTTTGCGATACCTCTAAGATACATTAAAACACTTTTATTGCTTTTTTCGTCTTTCTTTTATGCCTTGTGGCAGAAAGCTGCCGACACGGCGACATTGTCGCAGAATCAGGGAGACAGTGTGCAGAAAGATTTTTGTGATTGGGAGGGAAAAAAAGGCTAAGAAAAAAAATAATATAAAACAGCCACCAGAAAAAAAAACCTATGAATCTATAGTATTAATGTTAACATTTTTATAAATATAAACACCTTGTGTTACTGTAAGAGGGTTGCACGTATATTTATTATTGAAGAATATTCTAGTGTTGCAGAAAGAAATTGGTTCTAGAAAATTTGTAGCAGAAAGCTGAAAAAAAATCTGACAGGGCTTTTATGTTAACGGGAAAGTAGGCTAAAAAGTAGTTTATTATCCTCACTATTCCTAAAAATTATGAGATAATCCTAAAAATCCTAAAATTTATATTAAGATATGATAATTTGATATTTTCAATATTTATTTTACAAACAGCAATATTTTTAATACAAAAATTATATTTATGGTATTTATATTGTTTATTTATTAGCAAAATAGTATTTATTAATAAAATAATCTAAAAGCAATACTATATTTATTTAGGTCATTTACATGTGTGACTTACACTACAATTGACAATTTAACAATTGTTTGCATAGTTAATTATCTATTTTTATTTGATCAAAAAAACTCATTGTATATCAGTTTACCTCTGAATATATAGTAGTTTTAGCAATATATGAAAACTTTTTTACATTTCGTATTTTACCAAAAAAAGTAAAAGTGTCATGATGTGACTTGCTACACGAAAGGAAGTCAAATTTTGGATACCATTTTAAGTTGAATTTTCTTCTGTGTACCTGGTTTTAAGTTTTGTGCCATTTTTATTATGAAAGTATGAATAAAAATGTTACATTTTTCTTTTCATCTGTTTTTTTATGACAAAAATTTTGTTTTGTTCTCTGAATTTTCAGAAGTTTTCAAGCATTTAAGGAATTTTTGACTGTTTGAAAAAAATAATAAATTTCTGATTAATCTTGTTAGATTTACATATATCTTGCTTTCATCTGGTTATTTTGGAACATCTATAATGGAACTTGACCGACGAATTTGCGGTTTTTGAATGCCTCAGTTCTATTATTTCAGTGCTTGAGTAGTTTTGGAACGACCCCAAGGAAAGGGGTCCACAAGAAACTGGTAAACTTGGCAAGGGGTCCACAGACCAAAAATGTTTGGTAACTCCTGCTCTACAGTATGTAAATTTTATTTACAGCAATGTGAATACTGAACAAATTTAAGTAATTTAAAAAATTGTGAATCAAAGTTAAGTCATTGTATGTATCAGTAAATTAAAGTTAAACCAGTGCATACATGGTAAAATCATAAGTGGGAAAAGTGATATATAACAGCTGATCAAAGTTAAGTTCTGTTTTACCAGAAAGTAAGCACATGTAAAAATAAATAGCTGTTTAATTCTAAAATACCCTCTTTTTAATGAAGAAGGTAGCTAATTTTTAAAAATCTGGTATGGGTTTTTAAATGAAAATAGTTTTTAATGAAAAAACTACTTTAACTTGTCTATATTGTTTTTTCCTGTATTTAAATATCTTTTGATTTTTATCTCATAATAACACAACCTGATTTAATAGACAATAATAAAATGTTAAAAAGCACAAATTGGCAGGAAACTGCAGACAAGGTGTTAGAAGAAAAGCCACTTTCAAGGCAAAAGAAGTGAGCTTATGAGTGAAAAGGCATCTGATAAAAGTGAGAAGCTGAATTGTTTATTTTCCCCACTTTTTATGTATATATATTTTACTAATACCATGTACATAAAAATTGATTTGAACCATATGCATTTATATCAACTTTTAGGAACCGGGTGGTACACATGTTGTACCGTAAGTCTTTTTTCTTTAGAGGACGGGGTTGAAATTTTCACTCGAACCCTTTAGAGCCAGGGATTTTTTCAAGGTTTCATACGTCTGGTACGACAGTTTATACCTTCTCTTTTCAATGGAAAAGAAATCTGTGGTTCAACTGACATACTACCTGGGTCGAAAGAAAAATTTCTATATAAACAAGCCCGGATCCAAAGGGTTGAATTAGTTTTCATCACATTATGAAAGCTTTTTTGACAAAGTAACTTTCAAAATATGATAGTTATATAATTTTTGAAATGTCAATTTTAAGTTCAATTATGTCTATAAGCTTTAAATTAATTTGTAAAAAAAGTTTCTAAAAATTTTTTTTCAAAAATCGGTTTAAATAAAAAAAAATCATGATTTTTTTTACACCCTGCTGCTATGCCAGAAGCTGTCTGATTTGTGTTGATGTGGATTGTTATTTTTATCTGGCTGTTTATGACCTGTTTTCTTTATTCAAATAGGAAATTTTAGGGACTAATGTCCTTTCTCAAATGGGCTTTTTGGAGACTTGTCATTATTTCAACAGTAAATTTTGAGCCGAAACTATTTTCTTTTATATAGGCATGTATGTTAGACATGTGTCATTAGACTTTTTTTTTTTTTTTCAAAAGGGTTTA
>JAXGGA010014944.1:0-30606 GCA_038373865.1 Uloborus plumipes | reverse complement strand
CTCACCCCCCGTACTCTTTGAGACGAGAAAGCATAATGAGCAAAGGGCGCTCTTCTATTGATTAGGAAAAGCAGCCACATTTAGCCGGTGATCTCAAATTGGGAAATAGATCTGCCATTTTCGGTCGCACGACATTTATGAGGTCGGAACGGGGAGGGGAGTTTCCTAATCTTAAAAAGTAAAAAAGTGTATTTTAAATGCCGAACTACTTGATTCTTTTCATTGAAATCAGTGCTGTACATCTTTGAGTGTCCAGCAATAAGTGCGAACCTGAGAGAAATTGGTGTGTTGCCGTCACTTGTAGACCTTTATGACGATAACATCCAACAAATAGCAAAAGCAGTTATAAGGATCCATGGAGTTATTTAATTCGTGTAAGTCATAGACACGACAAAAAAAAAAAAAAAAGTGTTGTATTAAAAGTAGTTATTTGCTTGTTCATGCAATTTCTTAGCAATTTGTGCATATACCTTGATTTGTTTAAAATTTATAGGGTAACACTGAACTGTTTTTTTTTTTTCAAACTTAGAGGGAGTGATAGTGCCCATTCTGATGAACAATACTTAACATTGGGTCGCATTCCCCAATATCCCAGAAATATAGTTAAATTTTCTAATTAAAATGTATGGTAAAAAGTAAAAGCAGGCTCTTTTATCAAAAGTTTTTACTATAATTATAGAGATCAAAACCCCCACACACTTTTCTTCTAGCATCTCACTCGTCAACAATAGTAAGACGTAGTATAAGTCGAAAATGAGTAAAGTATGAGGCAGGAAGACACAAAGGGATTTAAGTGAACTTATAAAAAGTTTTCAGTAAAACATGCGCAAAGGTCCAATATTTTTTATTGAAAAGATTTTTCTGTACATAGCTGAATCTGCCAGGAATACTATTTCCAGCTCTTGTATGTAATTTGATGAGAGTTTCTCCCAACATTTGTTTTTGGAACTTATACACTCCTTTGCTTCTAAGTGCTTCTAATAAATAAATGTAAAAAACAATACTATTTAAGTCAACTTTAAAGTTATAATGTTACTCTTCTTGAAAACTTTGAAATTATTAAAAAAAAAAAAATTTCAATCTTTGGCTGCATGAAAAAAAAAAAATGTCGTTTCCGGATTCAGCGCTGATTCAACAGATCAACACGCATGAATCAACTATCAACACCAAAACACATTATTACCACAGATTAAGTTTACTGGCAGTAATCCATGTAGCACAATATTACTAAAAATAAATATAAATAAACAATAGTACACTGTGAAAAATGAATGTTGTTTTAACAGTATAACATACAGCTAATTTTATGATGATAAACTGTAAAAATGTCTACTCTTACAATAATAAACGAAAATTACTGCTTTTATAGTACTGAACTGTAAAATTTCTAATTTAACAGTTTAGTATCGTGTATTTTACAGGTTTAAATTGGAACCTCTCTGCTTCCAGTATTATACTTTTGTTTTTACAGTATAATTCCTTTTCATTTTACGACAATAAACTATAAATTGCTAGTTTTGCAGTTTATTACTGCGCATTTTACAGTTTTAAATTGGAACCTCGGCTGCCAGTGTTATGTTGTAAAAACAACAGTTCATTTTTTGCAGTGGTGAGTATTATTTAACGCTAAATATAATCAGGTATATGTTTGAAAAATAAATCCTTTTACTATACAGTTTACTTGCATTAAGTAATTGCATTAAGAGCTGACTCCCTCGAAGCATTCGTATTTATCCAAAAATAAATTTAATGCACAAAAAAAAAATTGCACTAAAAATCCTTTTTTAAGTGCAATTTTCTGTCAAACAACTAGAATGGAAATTGTTTGTTTATATTTTACTGTTACAGGTGAAAAAATACTTTAATACTATGCCTTTCTCATGAAGTTTGATGTATTAATAAGGAAGCTATGGCTTCACTACAAAGAAAAAAAACTTTCAATGTAATGCATAGGATGTTATGAAGGAAGAACTTCTGCTGTAAATATCAAAATATCAATATTTTTACTATAAATGGAGTTATTAAGCTAGAGCTAACAAGTAATGTATGTTATACTCATGATTGTGTTAAAGATTTTAGCTATTTTAATGTGATAAATTACGTTGAATGCTGATGAAAACTCGTAGTGGATATATGCTATCATTCTTATTTAATAATTACTGCTCAACCTTGATAACTAGCAATAGTAAGAAACGAAAAAACACCTCTCTGATATACAAAAGAAAATGAAAAAACTTATGAAATACACGAATTTACAAAAAGGAGAAGAAGAAATGCAAGTACTTGTTTCGGGGTTTTAAGGAGCTCCTTTTTCAATGCAAATGAGATGATCTTATACATGAAAAACTTTTGTCGGATGTCTTTTCATTATTAAACTCACTTCCTTTGCATTGAAAAAGAGATTTCTTGAAACCCCAAAACACGTGTATGTATTTTTAGCAAGTTTTTGAATTTTTTACGTTGCTAACCTGGTTTTATCAACGATAGTATCCCGTAATTGGTACCAAGAACATTAAACAAATAATTTATCAAAAAAAAAAAAAAGGAAAAGTAATATGTACCGTCAAATGAGCTAAATGTCAATCTAAACAATTTTTTTTCCTTTTCAAATTAAGAAAGTACAGTAAGTATCTATTAAAAACACTTTTTCAAACTTTTTTCTACCTTTTTTCTAAACTTTACACAAACTGAAATAGTTTCTTTAAACATTAAAAAACTAAGTAATAATGCAAATAAATAAATAAATAAATAAAATAAAAAAAAAATAAAAATAAATAAAACAGTAGAAGAAATAGAATTCCAATGACCAAACATGTCCTCTATCCCGTTTGCTCAGCATTTTTTTCCCTTTTAGGGTTTTCGGTGATTACCTCCGAGACAAATAGCACTAGCTCCAGCATTCGGGAGGCACTAATAGCATGAAACGCAACGTTTCTTACCCAAGAATATTTTGCGTCCAATAAGGAGCGGAAGCTGCCTCTGCACTTTTTGATGACTTTCTGCCTAAATAACTCGGATTAAACTGGAGTTAAATGGAAAACTGGATTTACAAGAAGTGCTTTATTCTTCTGCGGAGAATATGAGGAAGGTTATTTATTTAATAATAGGGGCTTCTTGTTTTTCTTTCGTTAGAAACACTTAGTAATAAATGTGTTGTTTCCACAAAACTTTGAAATAATCTTTTAAGCTGTTATCTTCATACAAACTTTATGCAGCTCATTTATGAACCCAGCTTCTTTAAGTTAGTTCACATTAAAGTGTTAAAACTTGTTACATTTTCTATCTAACTTGCTGCTCTTTTTCAAGCACACACGCGTTCATATGTATAAGATGTTGTATAAGTACAGTAAACTCTCGATTATCCACGAGTGGATTAACAGCGAGGGTCCTCGGGGGAAAAAAAATCTTATTTTACCCATTAATGCCTAGCGTCCCTTTTTAGGGACGGTCCAAAAAAGGGTCTGAATTTCCCCAAAATGAACATTTCAACCAAATAATAGTGTTCCATCAGCACCTTGGTATTGTTTCAATTCGTTATTAACAGATTGCAGCACATAACACTTTTGATGTAAAGTGTGTTCTGTAGCAGTTTTAATATGACCTTTATCAAAAATGACATCGTTCACAATCTCAAGAAAAAAAGCTAAGTTTTCAAAGTTATTCCCAGCTTCCCAGTTTATGTTCATTGATGATTTTATTTGTTCTTATAAAATGTCTATTTAAATATTATATCGTAGGCAGAAAAAAATTTTAGTAAAAAAAGTATATACCCTCCGGGGTCTATCGTAACTTTTAAGAAACGATTTTTCTTTTTTAAATAAAACAATTATTTTTCACATGATATTTTTAAAATTATTTTTCCTGTCCATTAAACACTGTTCGTAACCAGTATACAAAATACACTAGGTGGCCAAAAGTATCCAGACACTTTCAAAAATTCACATTTTTACATATAGCTCGAGAAATAAGTGATCAATTGTTCCTTAACTTTAGTCATACAAAATATAAGCTTCACCAGACATTTCCAAGTTGAAATTAAACTACTCTTGCATTTGGGGGATGACAAGACAGGGGGTTGAAAGAAAAACCGTTTTTTGACCATAACTCTTCGAAAATAGCTCGGAATAAGCTATAAATTTCAGTAGTTAATTAGCATACTATGTATAATTACTGTACAAATTTTTATGAACGTACCACTCTTACTTCCGAAGATATGAAACATTTTTAAAAAACGGCAATTTTATTTGAAGGGTTTTTGCTCAGAACACGCAGAGTTTTTGATCAAACCTTATCAAAACTTCAGGAAAGATGACAAAATACAACAGAAAGAACATACTAAAACGGTAAATAAAAATATTAAAAATACGATGAGATATGAACGTTAAAAGGAAATATTTTTTCACGGCGCATGCGCGAACGACAGAAGTTTATAATTACAAAAATATTGTACTCTGATTTATACTGCATCTTATAAAAAAAGTTCCAGTTGAATATCATGAAAATTGAAAAAGATATCAGCGATCTAGTGAGCTGAATTTCATTCATTAGCAAACAAAACATAAACAGTGAGGGTCTGTCCACAAAGAGCTATTTTTAAATTAAAGGTTATTGCGTCATCGTTCAAAACCAACGTTTCAGGGGTGTCCGGATAACTTTTGGCCACCTACGTAAAAGGTATTTTTGGCCGAAAAGGCGAAATGTGACATCTATGCAGAATATAAAATTTCAAACTTTATACAATTTAACATTGAAAAAAATGCTCGATTGTCAACACTCTATTTGTGGACAACCCCTCGCCATTTATGTATTGTCTGAAAATGAATGAATTACAGCTCACTAAATCGCAGATATCTTTTTCAATTTTTACGATATTCAACTGAAACTTTTTTTATAAGATGCAGTATAAACCAAGCTGCAATATTTTTGTAGTTATAAATTTCTGTCGTTCGCGCATGCGCCGTGAAAAAATATTTCCTTTTAACGTTCATATTTCATCGGATTTTTAATATTTTTATTTACCGTTTTAGTATGTTCTTTCTCTTGTATTTTGTCATCTTTCCTGAAGTTTTGATAAGGTTTGATCAAAAACTCTGCGTGTTATGAGCAAAAACCTTCAAATAAAATTGCCGTTTTTAAAAAAATGTTTCATATCTTCAGAAGTAAGAGTGGTACGTTCATGAAAATTTGTACAGTAATTATACATAGTATGCTAATTAATTACTGAAATTTATAGCTTATTCCGAGCTATTTTCGAATAGTTATGGTCAAAAAGCGGTTTTTCTTCCGATGACCCTTCTTGTCGTCCCCCAAATGCAAGGGTAATTTAATTTCAACTTGGAAATGTTTGGTGAAGCCTATATTTTGTATGACTAAAGTTAAGGAACAATTGATCACTTTTTTCTCGAGCTATATGTAAAAATGTGAATTTTGGAAAGTGTCCGGATAATTTTGGCCACCTAGTGTATCTTTGGGAGAAAAAATGTCAGGCATTAATGGGTTAGCTTTACTCTTTTTAAGCAAAAATTTTTCTTTAAAAACTTCATGCAACGATAAAATAGGATTAAATTTTGAAGATTTCTAGATACAGTATTAGTTTGATGGTGTTCTGTTTCCATTACGAACGTGTCTTACCAGATACGTCCGTTGCGGAGAAAATGCAATTATATTTCAACATTTTCTCTTTAACCCATTTATGCCCAGTAGTCTAAAAACAAGACGCTTGTTAGTTACTGCATACAAAAACCTGTAATGGGTATATCATTTTACTAAAGCTGTTTTTCACAAGTTAAGTAGTCCTTCTTCTCGAGAAAGCCAGATAGAACCACTAGTTGGACATCAGAGTTTATTTATTGACAGCTATTTTCAGACAAATCAGTCAAGCAACGATCCAGCATGGATAGCCACAGAAAGTAAGTTTTTTTTGCGAACTTATTTTTCATAAAATCAAACTATTTTAAAATGATTTGCTTAAAATTGACCAGAGATGCCTTCTGTAATGTTACTTTGCAAAAGTAAAGTCAAGTAAGGTCGTATTTTGCTCACATATCTGCAAAATATCCCATAAATATGACATTAAATAACTTAATAAATATGGCAACGGCGAACTATTTTAAGCCTAAAATGTATGTAAACCATTACAAGTAAGAGTTTTAAGCGGATAAAAATGGAAGAAAATTGTAAAAAAAAACTTGGGCATAAATGGGTTATTTTTTCAAAATTTGACTGCATTATATGGTAGTAAAGACAGTGTTCTTCATTTAGTTCATGAAATAAAACAATAATTTGACATATTCCTAGTCTAAATAAGCTGTTTTGTGACAGAAAAACTGATACGTCTGTTACCGTGGAATTGCCCTTTTAAATCTACGTCGTGAGAGGAGAAAATTAAGCACTAACCTATTGACACTCAAGCAGTTCCCCGAATGCAGTTTCTTTGTACTGATACTATCGCCGCCGGGAAAACAACTTCAAATGTGTTATTTGTCGCAATTGAAGGGGCAAGTGGATAAAGGTGATATGTGACAATTTTGGAAAAACATACTTTCTACCATGGATGAAGGAGAAAAGGTAATATTTTTTTTTGAAAGCTTTTTCTAGAAATTTAAAAAATTGTCACATATCGCCTTTGTTCACTTGTCCCTTCAATTGTGTTTGTGAGTTAACACAATTGAACATTGAACACACACTACTCGTAATTTGAATTTGTGTAAATCGGTGAAATTCAAATGTCACATATCACCTTTAGCCACTTGCCCCTTCAATTGCTTTAAGGGTTTCATAAGTGTGTTTCGCTAAAAAACGCTGCTTACTCTTTTACCATTTTAAAACGAAAAGTAATTGAAAGATGGTGTAAATATTCTACAGGATGACAATAAATTACTTTCCTCTCATTATTAAAAAAAAAATTAATTGAATGCAAAAAGCAAATACCAAAATGCTATCCAATACATAAACTTGAAGTTGGCTTCAAATTTAATTTGATTTTGTAAAAGCAGATGGAATTATAATTTTCCGGTAGCATTCATTTGTTTCCCCAATGATGAAGCTTTATTTAAAATAATAAGTTATAGTAATAATTAGTATTGTAAAAAAAAGCGCTTTTGTATTCTAAACAGTTGATCAAAAAATGCTATTTAATTTCATGTAAATTCGGATAAGCTTGCATTTTAATTTTCTTATCACATCATATACAGAAAAGAATTTTGTATTTTACCCCAGTATAATGAGCTACATAAAGAAATAAAAAAATGTATTAAAAAGTACATGAATAACATGTACTGTAAAAGACAAAAAGATTTAAACATCAACAATCGTCGGGGATTGTCTCTATTCATTACAATAGATGCTTCTTTTTGTGAGCGAACGTTCTAAATGAAAAAAATAATAATAATAAACAAATAAATAAATCAAATTAAAAAAATTAAGGGATTTACGACATTGTAACGTTTTCCCACAACTTTTATAATGTTTAACTAACAGAATCAAATAGTTAACAGGCATATTAGCAAATCAGAGTTCTTAAAGTAATAGGGTGTAATAAAAACAATAACTTTTCATTTTTGGAAACATAGATGGCAAATATTATTTTAAAAGCTTTAGTGTGACAAGACAAGCTTGTTTAAGAGAGTAGAAAAAGTATGCGTCGGCCGGGAGTCGAACCCGGGTCAACTGCTTGGAAGGCAGCTATGCTAACCGTTATACCACCGACGCTTGCCGAGGTAAGATAGCGAAAGTAACTGCACGTCGGAATGTAGGTCAAAAGACTCTCTTTCAATGACGATTTTATTCTTCGGATTTATGCACTAGGTGGCCAAAAGTATTCGGACACTTTCAAAAATTCACATTTTTACATATAGCTCGAGAAATAAGTGATCAATTGTTCTTTAACTTTAGTCATACAAAATATAGGTTTCACCGAACATTTCCAAGTTGAAATTAAATTACCCTTGCATTTGGGGGTCGACAAGAAGGGGGGTAGAAAGTAAAACCGCTTTTTTACCATAACTCTTTGAAAATAGCTCGGAATAAGCTATAAATTTCAGTAATTAATTAGCATACTATGTATAATGACTGTACAAATTTTTATGAACATACCACTCTTACTTCCGAAGATATGAATCATTTTTTAAAAAATGGCAATTTTATTTGAAGGGTTTTTGCTAATAACACGCAGAGTTTTTGATCAAACCTTATCAAAACTTCAGGAAAAATGACAAAATACAAGAGAAAGAACATACTAAAACGGTAAATAAAAATATTAAAAATCCGAAGAGATATGAGCGTTAAAAGGAAATATTTTTTCACGGCGCATGCGCGAACGACAGAAATTTATAACTACAAAAATATTGTACTCTGATTTATACTTCATCTTATAAAAAAAGTTCCAGTTTAATATCATGAAAATTGAAAAAGATATCAGCGATCTAGTGAGCTGTATTTCATTCATTCGCAGACAATACATAAAAAGTGAGGGTCTGTCCACAAAGAGCTATTTTTAAATTAAAGGTTATTGCGTCATCGTTCAAAACCAAAGTTTCAGGGGGTGTCCAGATACTTTTGGCCACCTACGTATAAGGTCTTTTTGGCCGAATAGGCGAAATGTGACTTCTATGCCGAGTATAAATTTTCAAACTGTATACAATTTAACATTGAAGAAAATGCTCAAATGTCACCACACTATTTGTGGAGAACCCCTTGCCATTTATGTATTGTCTGCGAATGAATGAATTACAGCTCACTAGATCGCTGATATCTTTTTCAATTTTTACAATATTCAACTGGAACTTTTTTTATAAGATGCAGTATAATCCAGGCTACAATATTTTTGTAGTTATAAATTTCTGTCGTTCGCGCATGCGCCGTGAAAAATTATTTCCTTTTAACGTTCATATCTCATCGGATTTTTAATATTTTTATTCACCGTTTTAGTATGTTCTTTCTCTTGTATTTTGTCATTTTTCCTGAAGTTTTGATAAGGTTTGATTAAAAACTCTGCGTGTTATGAGCAAAAACCCTTCAAATAAAATTGCCATTTTTAAAAAAATGTTTCATATCTTCGGAAGTAAGAGTGGTACGTTCATAAAAATTTGTACAGTAACTATACATAGTATGCTAATTAATTACTGAAATTTATAGCTTATTCCGAGCTATTTTCGAAGAGTTATGGTCAAAAAGCGGTTTTACGTTCAACCCCTCTTCTTGTCGTCCCCCAAATGCAAGGGTAATTTAATTTCAACTTGGAAATGTTTGGTCAAGCCTATATTTTGTATGACTAAAGTTAAAGAACAATTGATCACTTATTTTTCGAGCTATATGTAAAAATGTGAATTTTCGAAAGTGTCCGGATACTTTTGGCCACCTAGTGTATTTACCGATTCACGAATTATAACCAGTCATCGCTAGTCATAATAAATCATGACACAAAAGCAATTTTAGTGATTCCTGGGGGGGGGGGGGGGCTTTAACTGTTAAAAACTCGCTCTGTGAGCAAAGTATTCATACTAGAAAGATAAACATATCTGGTATGTTATGGGAGGGGGGGTATCCATTATAGGGGAAGGTGCTGCTCTCTCCGAAAGAGAAGCCTTTAAAAGAAATTATTCTTACAAATACAATTTAAAAATCAGTGGGGAATTGAAACATGTTTGCAAAAATGTTTTTATGAAAATTCATGGAATTTCGCACAACAGATTAGGGAGAATATGTCAGTTATTATGTACCAATATAACCCCTAAAGACGAGAATTTATACTCCAGATGAGTATAGTGAACTTATTTTAAAGGCTAGTAAAACAAGTCGTTTTACCATCCATAGAGTTACACCGAAAGATATTTTTAATTTCAAAACGTGGTAGTCCACGGTATTATAAAAAAATAACCCACTCAGATGAAACCTCAGGAAGAGGTATTCCTAAGGATGAAAAAGATATTTTCAAAATATCAACTTATAAGCAGTTCATTTAAAATAACAGAAGTCATGGGAGAGTGGTGGTAAAGCCACATATTGATGGATTCGTTGAGTCTACATTTTCACTTCTAAAAAAACAAAATCTCCCAGAATTGCCAACTGAAAGGGCATATCCTTCAGGAAAGGTGAAAATTTCTTTTTCCTCGATATAAACTTACATCTTATGCTCAACCTTATCAACTCTCGTTTCATATTTTAGTTTAACTTTTATTTTGTCGTTATCATTATAGGTTCCTATTAATGTAAAGAAAATTCGAGATCTAAACAATCTCAAACAATATCTAATTGGATATGAAAATTTCTACACCAGCATTTTGAATTGGCCAACTACTAATAGTGAAAACATAGTCGAAATGGTTTACGATAACGAATAGTTATCTCTCCATGAACCAAAATATGACAAAAAATACCTTATATAATAATGTAATTAGTGGGTGATAAATAAAAATATAATGTTTTTCCCTAACATTCTCATTTTTACTACAAGATATTACAAAAACTGAGAGCAAAGCTCTGAAAATACGCGTGAACGATTAGTTTATTGCGAAAAGCAGTCAACTACAAAAGTTTTAATAATTTTTTTTGTACTGAAGACAAGACGTAAGAAAATATTTTTTTGTCGGTAAAGTATACAAATGAGGTCTACTTTAAGCCTAAAAAAAAATCACCACCTAAATAAAAAGCAGTAGGTTGTTAAACAGTTTCTTTCGTTTTTCTCAAAACAACAAATTTGTCTGTTGACTGGTTTTTGAAATAAACGGTTCAATTAAACTCTGATGTCAAAATAGTGGCTATAACTAGTTTTCTCAAGAAGAAGGACTCTTTAACTTGTGAAAAACAACTTTAGTAAAAGGATATACCCATTACAGGTTTTTGTATGCAGTAACGAACAAGCGTCCCGTTTTACAACAAGCGTCCTGTTAACGGTTGGATTAATTATAAGGTTGGATATAGCGTCGCTCTAGAAACTCAAATATTACAGCTTCGATCCAGCTGTGGGTACCTTTCGCTACCTTTTTATTACTACTGTTTTCTCTTCTAAATACCCATCTCGCTCCTATCGACCCTTAAGAATTTACCACCCCTTTGATGAGCCAAATCGCCCCTTTGGAGGTGATCGCCCACAGGTTGCTAACCACTGCACTAACCATATGACGACGTAAGAACAAGTGAGTTCAATTCCTAAGCTTAACATCCAGATGCAAATTGCATATTTTTGTTGTCTCACAGTGGTACATCACTTTTATAAGTATAAGTAATGTATTTTCCTTTGTAGCACATTAAAAATTATATTAAAAAAATAAATTATGAGTTCAAAACTTATTACAAGTATTGACGCTATTAATTCGATACATACGTTCATGTTTATTATGCTTTTATTTAGACTCTCCTTTCGGAAAGTTGCAGTAATTATTGGGAAAATGGTTTTTTTAGGTAAAGTTGAATATAAACTTTAAACTTGAAAAAAGAGAAAAAAAAAATCAAAAACTTAACAGTATGAATGCAGCTATTAACAACAACAACAAAAAAAAAAGCTGCGTCGGCCGGGAGTCGAACCCGGGTCAACTGCTTGGAAGGCAGCTATGCTAACCGTTATACCACCGACGCTCGACAAGAAGCGAAAACGAAACTAGCTCTAACTCGTAATATAGGTCAAAAGACCGTCTGTCGAAAACGATTTTATTTGGATTTGTGTTTACTTAATTCCAAGATGAAATATATTTTTGATTTTTTAATTACGTAAATTTTCTTTCAAATAATGTATTCCCCAAATATTTTGAAAATATTTGGGGAATGTATTAATTGAGCATTGCATATTTTCCTTACTATTATTTGTTTTACCTAATAGAGAGTTATTTAATTTTTCAGTTTTATTTTATATGATAGTATAAATACTTCTTTTTAAAGTAATTTTTAAATTTCAAGCTACGGTAAAATTATTCATCTGGTTATATATTTTCGCTCTTGGATTGCGGGGCGGGCGCCATGGCTTCTTCAGCGATAATCTTAGCATAGCGGCAAATACAAAACTAGTCTTTTGTAGCATTCACAATATTGTGAACAGGGCTTCCGCACTAGGTGAAAACTGTCATTTCTAAAGATTTGAATCTCGCTTTCCTCGTTAAAAGTTTAAAATCATCATCGCTGTCACCTGTGGCAGGTTATTAATTGCCCATTGACGAATACAATTTTCATAGTGAATTCAATGACTCATACATAGAATTTCATAGATAAGCTAATTTATAACGGTCTGGGAAAAGATCGGCAATGAAAAGCTGGTGTACCTATAATGCAAGTCTACTGCACAGCAAAAAATTAACTGTTGTTTTTACATTATAATACCGGCAGCCGAGGTTCCAATTTAAAACTGCAAAATACTCAGTAATAAACTGTAAAACTAGCTATTTTACACTTTCTTACTGTAAAATTAGCAATTTTACAGTTTATTGCCGCAAAATTAAGCTGTATTATACTGTAAAAACAGCAGTGTAATGTTGGCAGCAGAGGTTCCAGTTTAAAACTGCAAAATTGCCAATTTTGCAATTTATTACTGTAAAATTAACAATTTTTGTTTAATACTGTAAAATTAGCAATTTTTACAGTTTATGATCATAAAATTAGCTGTATTAAACTACAAAAAAAAAAAAACATTCATTTTTACAGTTTGTGAAACATTGAAACAACCAAATATGTGACGTCACTTCATTTCACACTTCAGGGTCCCCCGTACCTACCATAACGCGTGGTTTAACCGGAATGGGGTCCTGAAAAACGGTCTGTTCGTTTGATACAGACCAAGGGTCGAGCAAACCCTAGGTCCAGTACCAGGGGTATCTTTTCACTTGGAGGACTTTATGACCACGAGCATTTTCAACGTCCCCCAGCCACCACTAATGAAAATGGGGGATCTTTAATCGGCTAGGATCAAACCCGGGCACCTCCGGTTACGAGTCCGACAAGACTCCTTACACTGTCAAAAGTACAGGTAACATGTGGCTGGCACCTTTAAGGGTAAAAAGTTTTAGCACCATCGGCACCCCTGACGGGTGCCAATTTTCTCCCCAAATAACCCTTGAAGGTCTTTATGGAGTCAAGTGGCACCCTATGGTACCTTATGGCACCCAATGGGTTACCCATAGTACCCTAAAAGTGTCATAGGGCCTTAGCCCTAAAGGTTTCACCCTAATATTTAGGCACACTAAAGGTGTCATATTGCCTAACTTCACTTTCAAGGGTGCCATAGGGAGTTAAATGGCACCCCTCAGGAGGTG
The DNA here is from genome assembly GCA_038373865.1 of Uloborus plumipes. Taxonomy (NCBI): domain Eukaryota; kingdom Metazoa; phylum Arthropoda; class Arachnida; order Araneae; family Uloboridae; genus Uloborus; species Uloborus plumipes. Next base: position 17,368 of record JAXGGA010014944.1, on the reverse strand, counting down.
CCGCTGGTGCTACAATTTTTCACCCTTAAATGTGCCAGCCGCATGCAACCTGTAGTTTTAACAGTGCATCAATCGGGTCAACATGGTCCATATGTGACGGCAGTGCTGACGCTCCTCAAGACGCTTTTTATGTGTGTGCGGGGCTTTTAAAAATTAATTAAAAATCAATCAAAGTGTTTCAAAATTCGGCATTTTTAGAGTTTTGTAAGTCTCTTAACAATATCTAATAGTAAAGCTAGCAGTACTTTTTGGGCTGATACTTCCCTATATTTTGTTTCAGTTTTTATATCATTTGGTGAATTGAAGCCCTATTATTGCCCCTTCCCTGAAAATTACCTTTCTAATGATGATTCTCTTTTAATCTTTGATTCATCGGTGGTAATTAGAATCAGTTGAATTGTATCCCTTTGATAAAAAGTACATTGGAATATTTCCTGAAATTAAGAAAAAAGAGCTTTTTTGGAATTAGCGAGTGAATTTCGATTAAAATTCTCTTATCTAGACTAAGTCTAGAAATTATTTCATCCCTCTCGAAACAAAACAGAGCTATAGAAGGAGAATAACATCAATTTTCTGCACCTATGCTCTTCATAGCAATGAAAATTTGGAAATGATCCATGTTAGAAATATTATGGAATAAATATTATTTACTGTATGGAGATTGGGAGGCGAAAAGTGTGCTTGCGATTGTTTCTGAAGGCACATTTAATTTTTTTTTTGTATTAGGCTGAAAATTTCTGCTGAAAAAAAGGATTTTGTACCGGTTAGGAATCGCGCCCCTGCGAGACATGCGGTATTCTACCATTCAGCCTTCTTTAGAACATAACGCGTACATCGTAACAAATTTCACACATTGACAGTCACATACACTGCAAAAAATAACACGTTATTTTTACAGTACAGTACAGCTACTTTTATAGTAATAACCAGTAAAATTGCTAATTTAACAGTACTAATATGTAAAGTTGCTAATTTTACAGTTTGTTGCTGTGAATTTTCGCTTTAAGCTGGAACCTCTGCTGCCAGTATCATATTGTTGTTTTTACAATATAATGTAGCTAATTTTATAGTAATAAACTGTATAATTGCTGACTTTACAGTTTATTATTGTGTATTTTACAGTTTTAAACTGTAAACGTCTGTTTCCAGTATTATACTGTAAAAACAACAGCATATTTTTTTTGCCAGGTAGTATGTATAAGCGTTTATTTTCTCATCATAACATTTTTTCAAAGCTACTAAAAATGGGATAAGAAATAACTATTGCGATAAAGCTAACTTTAAGGAGTGTGAGTGTCTAAAGTTTTTTTTTTTTTTTGTAGTAAATAATTAAAATTTAATTATATTTGGTTTCTACTCTCACTTCTATTCAAACTATTCTTGAATTTGTAGTTTAAAAATGCAGTTTTAGACTATCTTGGGCAATGTTAAGGGCAGAAGAGATTTGGGAATCCAATCCCAGGAAATTATTATATTGAAATCTAAAAACTGCGATTTTAGGCCATTTTTGATAAAATTTAAGGGGACAGACAATTTTTTTTAATTAAAGCTCTAAAAACTTGATTTTACTCGACTTTCTATGATGTTACTTAAAGGAATTTTCTCGAGCTCTACCTGAAAACTTTTCAAAATTCAAGTATTTAAAACGTAATTTAAGACAGTCTTTAATTTAGAGGGATTGGGGAAAGACACTTCTTCTAACTATTTTTAAATTTAGCTTTTAAAACGCAGTTTTCAGACGATCTTTGGTAATGCTAGTGAAAGGGGGGGTTTCGAGAGTTCGGGGGTTCTCCTTTGGTAATTTTTCGAAATTGCAATTCCAGAAGTGCAACTGTAGATGATCTTCGAGGATGTTATTTGGAGTTCAGGGGCTCTTTCTGGGAATCTTTTCAAAAATGAAGCCCTAAAAAGCAAAATTTCAGATAATCTTTAAGTGACAATCACAACAGGGAAGGGGGAGATATGGAGCTTTTCCAAAATAAATTCTAAAAAAATTTTTTAGAGGGTCTTTATTGGTTTAACAGAGGCGTTTCTCGAGATCTTTGGAGGAGGTGCTCTTTTGGAAACTTTTCGAAATTGTATAGGTTATCTTTGACGACGATCGATAGGGAAAGAGATGAGATTTGGGGACTCTTTTCCTTTCTTGTTTCCAAAATTACAATTTTAAAATGTTTGAAACATATGTTTCTAAATAATAGCCTCTGTGTGAAAATGTAACTTCTAAAAAAAGCTTTAATTGATATTTTACTTTAAAAAAAGTTGTTTTTCTCTTATTTTCATTTCGCTGTGAAAGCATCTCGCAGTAGTTACTTATAGCTAAGCCAAATTGTATAAAACAACTGCGTCGGCCGGGAGTCGAACCCGGGTCAACTGCTTGGAAGGCAGCTATGCTAACCGTTATACCACCGACGCTTGAACAGAGGCGAAAACGAAACGGACTGCATCTTGGAATGTAGGTCAAAAGATGTCTGGAAAATGATTTTGCTTGGATGTGTGTTAAAGTATTTACGAGTTAGGCTATTTTAGGTTATAGAGTTTTCCTTGAGTTTTCTTGTCGTTTAGATTGTATTCTATTTTCCTTCTTTTGTGCTTGTCGTACCTAATTATTGTTCTCAATTTCACTTACTTTTAGTGTTTCTAGGTGAACAGGGGGAAAAGTGAAATAATTAAGATAATTAACCTGTTTCAAAATGAATGGAATAATATTTTTTGTTATACAGCTTGCGTTGAAAGATTATTTTTCATTTTTGGCAATTATTTAGTACCTTCCACAAAAAGGTGGAAAATGTTCACCTCAAAAGAAAAAGGGGCAAAGTGAAAAACAAAATATTTTTGCAATCAAAAAATTTCTATTTGATGACTTACAGTAATTTTCATCAAATGAATGTACAAATTAACGAATAAATAAATGACTAATGCTAAAATAAACGAATAAAAAAATAAATGCATAAATGAAATAATTAATATAATTAGATAAAATAAGTGAGTAAATAAAATAGAAAATGAATAAGAAGATAAGTGGTAAATGAATAAATAATAAAAATTAATACGTGAAATATTGTAAACGAATTAATAAATGACGAAATATGTCAGTGTTTTAATAAATGAATGAGTAAGCAAACAAAATGAACTATTTCACTTTGCCCCGCGTGTGCACTTTGCAAATTGCATAGAACATTTAAAATCAAAGCAGGTTTAACATGGACTAAGTAAGTACTGCATTGGACATCAGTAGGACACCATTAATACTAAATATGATAATCACAAGAATCTGATCATTTTATAGTTACAAGAAATACTTTTTAAAAACCAGGAATATTACAATATGTGTATCAAAGTTTGAAAATGAATTATATTATCTGTTTCTTTGATGTTTAGAGCTACTTATTTTTTGCTTGGAATCAGCTATATAATTAGGAACTTAGTTTAAATACCGCCGCTGAAAACTAAAAATATTTTGCCATTTCACTGTGCCTAGCTATGCCACTTCGCCCCACATTCGCCAAGTACTAGTTAATTTTTCTTTTGGATGCTACGTGAAAGTTAACCGGTCAGTAAAAACTCTCATTTTGTTTTTCATCCCCTGGTAATGATTTGGCTAGATTTTTATCTATATACATAAATGACTACTTTTGCATGTATGTATGTTCGAGGTAATCTTTGAAACTATTGGACCGATTTTAACAATTTTTTTCACCGTGGATAGCTACATTAAGCGGGCTCGACTGTACCTACATTAAGCGGGCTCATTCGCTTAGTACTTATTAATTTTTCTTTTGGATGCTACGTGACAGTTAACCGGACAGTAAAGACTCCCAATTTGTTTTTCATCCCCTGCTTATGATTTGGCTAGATTTTCATCTATATACATAAATAACTACTTTTGCATATATGTATGTTCGAGGTAATCTTTGAAACTATTGGACCGATTTTAACAATTTTTTTCACCGTGGATAGCTACATTAAGCGGGTTCGACTGTACCTACATTAAGCGGGCTCATTCGCTTAGTACTTATTAATTTTTCTTTTGGATGCTACATGACAGTTAACCGGACAGTAAAGACTCCCAATTTGTTTTTCATCCCCTGCTTATGATTTGGCTAGATTTTCATCTATATACATAAACTAGCAGTACCCGCACGGCGATGCCCGTGCAACAAATGTAAAGGAAGTTAACTAAATAAAGTTTAATTCACTTTAACCCTCTAAAGTAAAATTATTATATTTGATTCAAATGTGCTCCCCAACTTTTTGAATTCCACTAAAAGTCATATTAAACTTTAAATCAATTCGCCAAATAAACGTTTCAATGGAACTTTTGGGATAACTGTAGTGGCAAGATTTTCGAAAACTCTCAACGAACACAGCAATTTTGCCCTTGAAGTTTAACATAATCCACCGATTTAACCGTAATTTCAATGTAAAATTGGTCGCCAAATTTAAATTTATTAACATAGGGAACCGATTGTGTCAGGTAGCTCAGCCTCAACTATTCTTCCATGATTTTAATGTGAACATTAAAAGGCAAGAGATATAATGTTATTCGCACCATCTCTTTGAAGTGATTACAATCTATAACAGTAACCCTCAAATAAGCACGATTTCCCTGGCTGGGAAGTTTGGTAAATTTCCAGATTGTTGCCAAACTTTACGACGCCAAATACGAAGAGAAACTTCATAGCGGTGTTACCGAAATGGTCAGAATGGAACTATTAAAAATTTAGGTTTGGCGGCATTATATACATGTTTTAAACATGCAATAAAATACTTTTTAGACTGCAAACAACTACTGTTCCTTCAAAGAGCGTTTTCTTTTTCTTTAATTTGGAGAAAGAAGTGTTTCACTGGCTGGGAGGTTTGGTAAATATCCCTATTGTTGCCAAACTTTACCACGCCAAATACGAAGAGTAGCTGATAGCCATCGCTAATTTTTTAACAATAATAGTTCCATTCTGACATTTTTGGCAACACCAAATTTTGAGGAATTCAACTGAATAAATTTAAATTCCCTCCCACCCCTCTGAACTAAAATTATTATATCCTTTAGTTCAAATGCGCTTCATCTTTTAAACTCCAATTAAAGTCATGTTAAAGTTTAAATCAATTCGCCAAATAAATCAAAAAGACAGAAAATTAAGAAAGAAATAAGAGATATTAAACATTCAAATTGAATAAATTTTCAAGGCTTAAATCTATACGCACAATTTTAACCACAAAGTAGCTTCAGGGACAAAAGAGCAGCTGATCAGGAAAATGAACCTAGTGTTTCAGTACTGCGTACATAGTTAAGCCTTGAAAATTGACTAAATTTGATTAATTAATATCTCCTGTCCTAATTAACGGACAGAAACGTGCTAAAACTTTTCTTTTTCAGAAAAAAAAACCCTTTCCAACGATATATAATGTTTTGGGGTGGGGGGAGGTTTTCCCCCCTCAATTATGGCAGATACACCAAAAATGAGACTAATTAATTAATTTAAAAATAACTAATTCGAAATTAAAAATTTGGGCTTCGAGGTGCACGAGGACGGGGTACGTTCGAATTTTTGAGCCAAGTTTCAGGTCCGTAGGTGCTGCGGGGGCTTCTGGCCAGCGGTTACAAACGTACAAACAGACAAACGAACACCGTCATCTTTATATATATAGATAACTACTTTTGCATATATGTATGTTCGAGGTAATCTTTGAAACTATTGGACCGATTTTAACAATTTTTTTCACCGTGGATAGCTACATTAAGCGGGCTCGACTGTACCTACATTAAGCGGGCTCATTCACTTAGTACTTATTAATTTTTCTTTTGGATGCTACGTGACAGTTAACCGGACAGTAAAGACTCCCAATTTGTTTTTCATCCCCTGCTTATGATTTGGCTAGATTTTCATCTATATACATAAATAACTACTTTTGCATATATGTATGTTCGAGGTAATCTTTGAAACTATTGGACCGATTTTAACAATTTTTTTCACCGTGGATAGCTACATTAACAGGAATCAGCATAGGCTATAATTTATTTCTAAAAAACTTAGTTTTAAAAAGTTATAAAAAACAGTAAATTTCATATAGTTTTCCCATTAAATGATTAAATTTTCAGTCCATTGTTGAAAAAATTTGTTGCCTTGCAACAACAATATTAATAGTGATCATAATGAATATTTTGAACCAAGGCTTCTTTGTAGTAAGAATGAAATTTATTGCTTTCTTAGGATTTTTATATTCATCTATGCCAATAATCGCTAACGGGGTAAGTAAAAAGGAAACTGATTTTGGCAACACATAGAAAATGGAAAGTGTTTATTGTCAAAAAAATTTCTTAATCACATCAGATGTTTTTACCAATTGAGTTTTCACAAATGGAGTCACAAGGATAGAGACTGTAATAATGATACTTATTTAACGTGCAATATTTGGAAATGGTTGACTCCAGTGCGATTGATACTGTAAATATATATTTATTTCAATATACCAAGCTTATAACAATTCCTATTTACCTAAACATTATTTGTAGCTTGCATTTGTATTTAGGGTGTGTAATGCAGTTTTTTTTTAATTTATTCAGACAGAAAAATAGCCATTGTTTACAGAAGTAGCCATTTATGTATATAGATATGCACTTTAATGTTGGAAAAATTATGAATGAGTTTCATTGAAACACATATTCGGCGGCAGAAACCCGGGAAGATCCGGGTATCCGGCAAGTGTTAATATATAGCAGTACTCTTGCTTCAAACAATCTGCAGATTGGAAATTTTTCTGAAGGCGAGAGAAACAACAGCCATTTTGTGATTTAAACATTTACTTTTTGCTTTAAATGTTGTTGAAAATAACGTGAAGCGTAACAAGACATTCTAAAGAGTTGTGTCCAAGCTAGAAATAGCCAAGTTCGATACTTGAAAACGTAAATATTAACAGCTAAAATTTGATTTTTAATCTTACATAGACAGTCATACATACATTAAATTGAAAGGATAATCAAAAGTATCTTTTAAACAGAATGCGATAACTTTAATTTTGATCAAAAGACTTTCATTTTGATTATCAAGGGGAGAGTTTGGAGAAAGGACCACTCCTTTTTCTATAAGCCACTGGTGTAATACTAAATCTAAAACAATCACCCTTGCTTAAAAATGTAAAATTTCCGGAAATTTAGAAGCGGCGAAAAAAAAAGTTTTTCTGAAAACAATGGAAAGAATGAATACGTTATTTTTACGAATTAAAATGAGGCTCAGGAAGCATTTTCTAACAAAACTCGTTTTCTCCCTCTTCTGTAAAGTTACGAAAATGGACTTACTGTAGTCTGTTTTCTAAGGTACGGAGAATTGATATTAGTTAACCCATTAATGCCTAGCGTCCCTTTTAAGGACGGTCTAAAAAAGGGTCTGAGTTTCCCCGAAATGAACATTTCAACCAAATAATAGTGTTCATTTAGTACATTGGTATTGTTTCAATTCGTTATTAATGGATTGTAGCACGAAACCATTGTAAAGTGTGTTCTGTAGCAGTATTAATATGATCTTTAGCAAAAATGACATCGTTCGCAATCTCAAGAAAAAAAGCTAAGTTTTCAAAGTTATTCCCAGCTTCCCAGTTTAGGTTAATTGCTGATTTTATTTCTTCTTATAAAATGTCTTTTTAAATATTATATCGTAGGCAGAAAAAAATTAAGTAAAAAAAGTATGTGCCCTCTGGGGTATCGTAACTTTTAAAGGACGATTTTTCTTTCCTTAATAAAAACAATAGTTTTTGCACAATAGTTTTTTTATTTATAGAGAAAATTACAACGTTAGTTAGGCACAAATAAGCAGGGAAACTGCAGACACGTGTATTGGCTTTACAAGGAACGCCTTTTTCAACGCAAAAAAATTGTGAGCTTATGGATGCACAGACATCCGACAAAAGTGCATCCATAAGCTCACATTTTTTTTTTGCATTGAAAAAGGCATTCCTTGTAACGCCGAAACATGTGTCTGCAGTTTCCTTGCTTATTTGTGCCTAACTAACGTTGTAATTTTCTCTACATCTATAGCACAAAGGTATTTGTAAACTTTAGTTTTTTTTATTATTTTTCCTGTCCTTTAAACACTGTCTGTAACCAGTATACAAAATATCTTTGGGAAAAAAAATGTCATGCATTAATGGGTTAAAGTTATCGTAAATGAAATGAATCTTATGACATTCTTTTTCTGCGTGCAAACTGCAATAAAATCAATGCAAACCAAAGAAACATACATGTTTTTCCCCCATTTATTTTTTTAATATCTCTTCGAAATGTTAACTGTAATCTGAATCGATTTCGCATCTTTTCATCCTTCCATCAGATGGCACTGCTATATCTATTGCGGACACAATACATATATTGACAGCTCTTTCAAATATTCTTAACGCCAACCGTCTCGTGTGATTTATTGCCATAGTGTGCTGCTGGGTGGTGGATTTTTTTTCACAAATGCCTTTACGTAGCATGCTATTTTTTTTTTTTTTTTACAATTTATTTCTTTCCCTCTTCTTTTTTCTCGAAAGTTGATTTTTTTGTTATTCCATACCGATATATATAAATACAAATACAAATACAAATGTGACGACCAGCAACAGGCTCTGGGCCCAACTGGGCTGGTCCTAGTCAAATTATAGATCCCAATGAAGATCAATGGCCCTCTTAAAACTATCTACTCCCTTGCTCCTTACCGCCTCTTCCGGTAAACTATTCCAAGTTCCCACTACTCTGCTAAAATAGTAATTTTTCCGAATTTCCAGGTTAGCCTGAGATTTAAACAGCTTATAACAATGACCCCTTGTCCTGCTTTCCGTGCAAAAATTTAACCCTATAACATCTTTCATTTTGATAAATTTAAACAACTGAATCATGTCCCCTCTGGTTCTCCTTTGCTCAAGACTATACATATTAAGCATTCTAAGTCTGGAATCATAGTCTAAATTAGAAAGTCCATTCACTAACTTTGTAGCCCTCCTTTGTACCCTTTCCAATAAATTAATATCTTTCTTAAGGTAAGGAGACCAAAACTGAACAGCATACTCTAAATGAGGTCTTACCAAACTTCTATATAAAGGCAGAAGAACCTTCTTTGATTTGTTTGAAATAGATCTATTTATAAACCCAAGCATCCTATTGGCTTTGTTACTAGCTATGCTGCACTGTTGACTAAACTTGAAGTCTTGATTTATTAAGACACCTAGATCCATAACATTTTCTGCCTTACTAATGACTGAACCCTGTAAATAATAGCTTGTATGCTTATTCCCATGACCTAAATGCAGCACTTGACATTTCCCAACATTTACTGCCATGCCCCACTTGTCTGCCCACTTAGTAATATGATCCAAATCCTCTTGCAGCTGATTTACTTGTTCATCATTTTCTACAACCCCCATAACTTTGACATCATCAGCAAAACAATTCATGTTTCCAGAAACATTTTCATGAATATCATTCATAAAAATAATAAACAAAAGTGGACCTAAAACTGATCCTTGGGGAACCCCACTTAAAACCTCACTCCATTTAGAATGATTACCCCTTACAACTACTCTTTGTTTCCTTCCTGTCAGCCAATTCCTAACCCAAACTAAAATTTTACCTCCAATTCCTATATCAGCTAATTTACTGAGTAGTGCAACATGCGGCACCTTATCGAAAGCTTTTTGAAAATCAATGTAAACAATATCTACACACTTTTTGTTATCTAAAGCCATGGTGACCTTGTCATAAAAATGTAATAAATTAGTAGCACACGATTTACCTTTCCTGAAACCATACTGCAAACTAGTCAACAGACTATTATTTTCTAAGAAATCCATAATCTTAATTTTAAATAAAGTTTCAAAAATTTTGCAAACCACTGAAGTAAGACTGACAGGTCTATAATTTCCTGCATTACCTCTAGACCCTTTCTTGAAGAGTGGCGTAATGTTAGCCAGTTTCCAGTCCTCTGGCACTGTCCCTGAGTTATACGAAGCATTGAAAATTTTTACAATAGTATCTACTAATTCCTCAGCACATTCAACTAGAATTTTTGGGTAAATATTATCTGGTCCCGGAGCTTTAGTTGTTTTAATTTTTTTCAAATGAAGTAAAACGTCCTCCCTAGAAAAAACAAAATCCTCAAGCTGTAGAGTAGCTTGTGTCTTACTTGTGTCAACTGTTGAGATACAGTTATCGTTAAAAACACTGGAAAAAAAGTCATTTAGAACATTAGCAATATCCCCATCATTCTGAATTAAATTTCCATGCTCATCAACCAGTGGCCCAATTTGACTATTTCGAACTTTCCCAGAATTTGCGTAAGCAAAAAACCCCTTTGGGTTCCTGTCAATATTATCTGCAAGCTTTTGTTCCAATTCTCTTTTCTGAAACCGTACCAAATACTTAAAACTACGCCTAGCCTCACAATACTGTAGCCTATCTGCGCTGTGACCAGTTTCTTTTAACTGACGAAAAGCAGCTTGCTTACGGTTTAGAGCGTCCTTAGTTTCCCTAGTGAACCACATGGGCCAAATTTTAGTGTTTACCCCTTTTCTCCTAAAAGGAACATAATCCCCAACTGTTTTTGCTAGTTTTTCCTTAAACTCAGTCCACTGCAGATTTACCTCGCTATTGTCCAAACCTGATGAAAAAACTGTTTTCAAACTCTGCCTGAGTGCGACAAAATCAGTATTTCTGAAATTAGGCACAATCCTAAAATTTTTGTCTTTGTGCATATCAAACTTAATCCCAAACCTAATACTGTTGTGGTCACTATCCCCAATATGCTCCCCTACACATAATGCCTGAACAGAACCTTCAACATTGCAGAAAACTAGATCCAAAACAGCATCCTGCCGTGTTCCCCCAGAAACAACTTGATCTAAAAAACAGTCACCAATTACTTTTAGAAATTCCTCTTCTTTACTATTATTGGGGTAAGAATTATTCCAATCAATGCCCGGAAAATTGAAATCCCCCATTATAATTACCGGTCCCTTACTCGACATGTCTCTAATAATACGATACATCTCTTCATCTTGACCCTGGCTTAGATTAGGTGGCCTGTAAATGTTACCCAAACGCAATTTTTTACCCTTACTGCTCATCAGTTCTAGCCAAACCATGTCAATATCATTAGGTTTGTCATTTATTGCCAATTCATTGCAAGTTAAAGTATCCCTAACATAAAACAAAACCCCACCACCTCTTTTACCTGCCCTATCTTGTCTAAACAAATTATACCCAGCAATACACAATAAATCATCATCATTTTTGGTAGCCCATGTCTCGGTAACTCCAATAATATCCAACTTCTCATCTATAATTATGCTTTTCAATTCTTCCATCTTGTTCCTAATACTGCGAGCATTGGTATAAAGAACCTTAAGCATGCCCAACTTGCTTTTATTCAACCCCTTGCGATTTCTTGAATCGAAATTGTTAAAATGACTGCTCTTATTCGTCTCCCTATTACTATTTCTAATAAAACCTAAAGAGTTTGCATTCTTTTGAAAACTGCTCCTTGAACCATGCCCCCCATTCCAACTTAGTTTTTTGACTCAGAAGCCTCTAAAACCAAACCACTAACCATTTTGACCCCTATAGAACTCAGATGCAGGCCATCCCTACCAATCTAATCACGCTTGCAATGACTCCACACATCAACAAACCTGACACCGCGCTTTTGGCAAATTTCTTTTAGTAACAGGTTCATGCACCTAGCCTGCTGATTCAACCAGCTCCTGTGTACTCCATACCTGGGAAGCAAACCAACCACTTGGACACTGGTCGAACAGTTAGTTGCTTTGTCCAACAGGGAATTCCATTCTTTCCTAAACTCCTCATTATTACTATGGCCTACATCGTTGGTTCCCACCCACAAAGTAACTATATCCTCCTTATGAAATGTCCCCTTCTTCTCTGCAACCTTATTTACATCCTTCACCCGAGCCCCTGGTAAACAACACCTAGCCACCTTACGTTTTACCCTCCCGATTGAATTTCCCACTTCGCGCACCATTGAGTCCCCCAAAATTACCCCCTTCATTTCCCAGTCCGTCTCCTTACTAATAACTTCCCCCTTCACCTCTGGAACATCCCTACTAACTAACTCACAGCTAATGCCCACATCCTTTTTAGTAATTTCCCCCTTCCCATCTGGAGTGCTTATCTCATCCTCCTCTATCCCACAACCTAAGGCTATTTGGGCCTGCAAAATGGTCATGCTATGTTTCAATTCAGAGAGCTTAGCACACTTGGTGCAAATATAATCCAGCTCACTAATTGACTCCTCCTTTCCCTCATACTGGCAGAACATGTGACATAGGTCACAAGAAATCCATCTGTTGCTCCCCTTCCCACTCTTAACCTCTTTCCAAATGCATATAACACCCATACTAACTCAAAATAATCCACTTATGAAGACAATACAAAAGAGACAAAAATGCAAAATTGAAGGATAAATACTAATAATAAAAATAGAAAAGCATTTGAGTTTAAAGATACATAGAATGCAGAAAACTAAAACAGCAGTAAATATAAATAAACTAAATTGCTACACCCAACAAAGCACACAGGCTTAACAACAAAGAAATCACCACATTTTAGGCTTAACTTAAAACATTGAAAAACTCTTTAAAAATGCAAATAAAGCAAAAATAAGTCTCAAATACACAAAAATACTAAATTATATGATAAAATACACTCAAATAATCTAAACTAAAGTAGTAAAAAACAAAGATTTACATTAAAAAATCACTTATCTCAGAGCAGCAAAAATCTCCCCTGCAACACTAGCGCCCTCTAGCGGCGAAGCCGTTATTTGAGAAAACTCCAAAAGCTTGGCATGGCTTTCGAAAATAAAGATTTGTTCCAGAAAAATACGAATTTTTATCGGAATAGTATTATTTCCATAAACGGAAGAAATGTATTCAATGATGAATGCCAGCTTTAGCACACAGATACTGTTTCAATTGACAAACAAATTGATTTGTATTTGAGAACTAACGGGCAGCTGAGCAGAAATTTCTTTTGTCATGTTCATGAAATCATTTGACTTGATGTCATAATAATGAAAACTCATTTTGTACATCATGTTTTATTAGCACTTTGTTTAAATATAAAAATGTTCGAAAGTTTTTCTGCTCGTACAGATTTTTGAAAATATATTTATACATGTGTACGCACACGTAAACAAGAGAGTTCAATTATGCAATTACATAAAAATGAGCGGAAGTATAAAAATAAATAAATAAATTAGCAAATTAGAAAATTCCTTAACAACTAACGAACGGTTTAAAAAATGTTTTGGATTACTATATTCAAGGAGGATTACACATGGGGCAGGGGGGGCACAGCTCAGCCTTTTTAATTTTGGGGGGAGGGGGGGTATGTTTTTCTTTTTTAAATTTCTTGGGGAGTCTTGGTTTCGAGGCATGTTTGAGGGGGCTTCGTTACTGTTGAGGGAACATATACTCTATCATATTTAATTAGAAAGAAAGTTATATGTGTAAAATAAGTAATAAATGATGTCTTGGTGTAAATTTTATAAGGAAAAGGAATTGAGGTCTTATTGAAATATGATAAAGTTAAAGTTTCAATGCATGCATTTATACAACTTTATGTGTATTTCATATAATTTTAATGCAGATAGAACAATGAGTTTCTAATACCATATGTATTTTTAAAATTTAACATCAGCTCATTTTCATTTCCCATTGAAATTTCCAATTTCTTAGCTGTATTCGTTTATGTCATCGTAAAAATAATTACATATTTATTATCAGTATTAAAAAATGAAATTTGTCTTTGGTTTATTTCTTGCTAAATTTTTACCAATAACTCCATTAAAAATTAATTAAAATATGAATAGACTGTAACATGTTCGAAACACTTAACTTTGTATTGTGCTGTACTTATGCATGTACATCGCATAGCCCACAAAAGCGGCATGCCGTAGAATTTTGAAGTTTTGTATTCTGTATAGGGTCTAGTTTTTTTACCTCTTTTTTTGTCTGCAATCGGATATCTGAACGGCTGTTTATTCGTTTTTTTTTTTTTGGCAATGTTAAGCTCCGTGTAAACTGTTTTTAATTCATGACCACTTGGTGATTTTAGCCTAGTTTTCCATATATTTTCTAATTCATTTATTTTTTTCGCCACTACGTCTCCTTCTTGGCGATATTTAATTGAATCGGTGGCAAATTTGGGACTATAGTTGAAGTCCCGAAACCTGTGTCGGTTTGGCGATATTGACAATACAGTAAACTTTCGATTATCCTCGAGCGGATTATCCGCGAGGGTCTCCGGAAAGAAACAAACACTATCAACAGATTTTTTCGAAAAAAAACACGAATTTAAATTTTGTTTTTCTTAACATTTCCAAGGCTTCACTAGATAGCGTTAGACGCTATCTAGTGAAGCCTTGACATTTCTTATCAAAGAAGAGTGCGGTGTACTTCATCCAATAAATTATTTTACTAAGGCGTTATCGTAAGTACCACTTCTTTATAGATTTTATATACTTGAGAACATCAAATACAAATAATTTTTTATGATGTACCTATTGTCACTGTTTGTACATAGCAAGTTTTAAGTGGGATGCAATTATTTAAAAGCAAAAGACATTTTTTATCTTATCTTTTTTACCCCTTATTTTATATGCTTTTTTTTTTTTGGTTATACACGATTTTCGTTATCCTTGATACCCGTGCCACCCAATTCCACGGATAATCGGGAGTTTACTGTACTTAGGAAGATTCTCATGGAACCAATGTAAAAAACATTGATAATTATCAAGCATGAATGTCCACAGAAACTGCTTTTACAACAACCAAGCGGGTGAGTGTTTTTAAAAATATTTATGTCTTCCTGTAAGGTTCTTTTATATTATATTATTTCTCCTTTTACACGTTTCATTTAGTTTTTGTTTTACCAATCCAATATTTCAGTTGGAAGAAAAATAGGTACTAGAAATGATCTGCCAAACGCTGTTTAACGGTATTGGTGTTGTTTAGTATGATTTCTATAGAACTACAGAACAGAATTAATTTTAATGAGTGGCGGTTTTATTATCGTACAGCTTTAAAAAATTGTTTTTTCTCCATAGGTTCAAAACCAACTAGGGGTATTATTTAAAATACTCATTTGCATTTTAAATGTACTTGTTGCACTCAAGCAGTGCTGTGTTCCACTTATGCCCCCCCCCCTAGTTGTTATTACTCTGGTTTCGAATATCAGACACCAATAGAAACATCAAGCTTCTTTAAGTTTAAAAGTCAAATTCTCAACATTTATTGCACCTTCTAAGTGTATGGGAAAGTCTTAATCAGGGGTCGGCAAGTAGTTTTTGGTAATGCTCGGATACTTTTGAAACTTTTCATAAAGGTTCAGTATGGAAACAAGATCACATCCCCTACAATATTTTTATTTTATCTTTTACTTAAAAATAGTCTTAATATGTAAAAATGAATGTATGTATCTTTGAACCTATGTATGTCCTTTATACTCAAAATCTATCCGTCGGATTTTGCTTAAAATTTCAGTGTGTTTATGTCCTCACTGGGTACATCAAGAGAACAATTAGACAACAGGTAGTTCTTTTATCTGACAGGTAGTTCTTTTTTTATTCCAATTTTAGTAGAAACTTCCACATAAAATCTCTAATTTTTTAAAGGCTTTCCTCCATGAAAATTGTCTTTGCTTCGCGTGATGTTCTGAGGCTTCTCTCAGTTCAAATCGTTAAGAAATGTTTCTTTCGTGACCCTTGAATATATAATGCTTCTGTTTTTATTTTTTTCAAAAGTAGAAAAGTAGTTTTTTAGAAAATCATCACAGATAAATAACACTTTAAAGTTTGATTTTACGTTGTCCATCGCGCAGATTTAACTGACCAAGTTGTCATAAAAAATACCTTCTTGGATTTCGCATGTTGCATTTTAACCCGCGCGACGCCGGGCATATCTACTACTATGGAATAAGGCAAGGTTTTGTTATCCGCAGAAAAATATATTTTTTCTAAGTAACTGATGAGTACAATTTTTGCTTTAAATTTTTTTTTTTGCCTTTCCTGTGTTTTATCTACTGCGGTCTTCCAAATGCCAATCGCTAGTCTAAATATTTATAAAAAACCTAAAAGTTCATTTAACAACATGCATTTTAAGAAAAACAGCTGTTGACTTTATTTTGTTGAATATACTCAAAATATATTTTACAAGTGAAAAGAAATTTTTTTCAGATATCTTGCTATATAGCGGGGTTTTCTTTTGAAGCAACGCGTTTCTCCTCTGCACTGACGAAGTTAGCTTCACTGCAAGACAAGGGTGAATCTTATCACCTTATCCGGAGTTATAAGAGGATGATTTTGTAAGTAGGACAATACTTGTGGTTTCTTTGAAAGCTCAAGGAGTATGGATGTAGCATCGGTGGTTCAGTGGTAGAATGCTCGCCTGCCACGCGGGCGGCCCGGGTTCGATTCCCGGCCGGTGCAAGCGAATTCCTTTTTAAAGTGCAGAAATAAGTACTTTTTAAAAATCCTTTATTTCTCTTCTTTTTGTACACCTGCAGCTTTTTTTTTTTTATCGCAATAAGTTTTAGATTCAAATTTGAAGTTCAGTCAAACAATTCAACACAGCAATTAAATTCCAATATCGTGTTTCACCAATAGGAAAAATGTTTAACATTTTTCACTCACAACTTTTTATCGGTTTTATTAAACAAAACACTGAAAGCATTTAAAAAAGATTTTTTTTTTCTGATTTGTCCTTGGAGGAGCTTTTGTTCTATCGTTAACAATTTTTAAATAATACATAGGTTGAATTTTACTAGTAGAAGTAGAAGTGAAATTCTTTTAATTTTTTTAAAACTTTAAAACAATTAAATAAAAAATACTATAATTTTCACACATCTAAATGAAACTTGCTTCTAAGAAAATTCTGTCCTTTATATTAAGCTATTTCAGAGTTTCATTTTCCCCCAAGATCTGAATGTGTTTGATGCCCCTCCTTTCCTTTTTTATTTAAAAAATTTATTGAATTAATTTTGTATCAGAATTATTTAATTATTTTCTTTTGTTTTATCGTCCAAAATATGAGGAAGAAGTTAGCCAAACCAAAAAGTGAATCATGAAACTAAGGTGCATTGGCAAACATCTGACAGCCAAAACAATGTTGTTCAGATTGAATTACTATCCTAAAAGTTATAAAATTACATAGACGAGACTGGCACGTGTTTTCTCCATCTTATAGCCTATTTTCGTTTTGTCATATTTTAAACTTTGAAGTCTTAAGTTTTAATTCATATTTTAGTTCAAACACTGTTTTTAACTTCCCTTTTAATGGATATGACTAATGTTAGACTCGTTTAGTTCTAGAGGGAGCTCTCTCG